>MCJB01015196.1:0-10009 GCA_002018475.1 Nicotiana obtusifolia | reverse complement strand
TTGCTCATGACTTTGTGACACCCCAGTTCGGGTTGTAGTCGGGATGGTTCACTGTATTTTGCCGTAAATTGCTATTATTAAACCGTACTTATATTATTTTTGTATTGTTTAACTGTTTGAATGAAGTTTAGTTGAATTGGCTGGCCTTGTCTTCATGAGAGGCGCCATCACGGTCATGGTTGGGATTTTGGGTCGTGACAGCTTGGTATCAGAGCCTAGTAGATTCTTGCGGGTTTAGTAGATTCGTGCGGATCGGTACGGAGACGTCTGTACTTATCTTCGAGAGGCTGCGGAACCTATTTAGGAAAATTCCATATTCTTGAAATTCTTGTCGTGCAAACTTGTTGATCCGAGTACTAAAACTTCTGCTAACCTGTTCTCCCATAGATGGTGAGGCCGCGAACTACTGGACGAGGTGGACGACCACCAGTACCACCCACTGAGGCCACCAGAGGCCGTGGACGCAGTCGTGGACGCGATCGTGGTCGTGGTAGAGGCAGAGCGGCGAGGGCAGCATCTGTTGATCCACCAGCTGCCCCAGCTCAGGAACAGGCTCCAGCAGCACCAGCTCAGGCACCAGCTGTGCCTATCGCTATTCCAGGTCTTTAGGAGACCTTGGCTCAGATATTATCTGTTTGCACTGGCCTTGGCTCAGGCAGTTTCAGCCACCATAGCCGCCACTACTTCACAGGCCGGGGGAGGCAATCAGACTCCAGTTGCCCGTACGCCTGAGCAGGTAGTACAGGGACTTCAGATGCCAGGGGCACCTCCAACCCAGCCAGCTGCACCAGCTCAGGAATTCATAGTACCAGTTATGCCAGATGATGAGCAGCGTCGCCTTGAGAGGTTTGGCAGACTCCAGCCTCCATCATTCAGTGGTGCTGAGGGCGAGGATGCCCAAGGTTTTCTTGATAAGTGTCAGTGAATGCTCCGGACAACCGGGATTCTTGAGTCTAGTGGTGTGGCATTCACCACCTTTCAGTTTACGGGAGCTGCCTTTAATTGGTGGGAAGCGTATGAGAGGCGTAGGCCGGTTGATGCAGTGCCCTTACTTGGCAACAATTCTCCGCTCTCTTCTTGAAGAAGTATGTGCCGCGGTCTCGCAGAGAGGAGCTACGTAGACAGTTCGAATGGCTGCTAGAGGGGGATATGACTGTGTCGCAATGTGAGTCAAAATTTTCTGAGTTGGCTCGACACGCTGTCTGGATGGTTCCGACTGATCGTGAAAGGATCAGGAGGTTTGTGGATGGCCTTAACTATAATCCCCGTATTCTTATGACCAGGGAGAGAGTATTGGGTGCTACTTTCGAGGAAGTGGTTGACATAGCTCGCGATATTGAGACGGTTCACCGTCAGGAGCGAGAGGAGAGGGAGGCTAAGAGGCCTCGAGGATCGGGTAGTTACAGTGGTACTCCTTCGAGAGGCCAGTATCAGCAAGGTAGGGGTCATTCCTTCAGGTCTGCTCAGCCAGTCCGTCCAGGGTATAGCGGGGCATCTGCAGGTCGTGGTTATCATGGATTGCAGTAGGGCCAATCATCACTCAGCGCCCTCCTAGCTCATGCTCCGTCGGCCCAGGGCCCTTCTAGGCCGATTGCATTTGCTAGTGCACCAGTGAACTGTAATGAGTGTGGCGAGATGGGCCACATGCGGAGGTATTGTCCTCATCATGGTACTAGATCGTCCCAACAGAGGGGTCAACCCTCGACTGCTGATCCAGTTACCTCACCACCCGCCCAGCTAGTCAGGGGCGGAGGTCAGGCAGCCAGAGGCCGCCCTAGAGGGGGAGGTCGATCAGGCGGTGGCCAGGCTCGATTTTATGCTATTCCAGGCAGGACAGATGCTAGTGCTTCAGATGCCGTTATTACAGGTATTGTTTCAGTCTGCCACAGAGATGCCTCTGTATTATTTGATCCCGGTTCTACTTATTCATATGTGTCTTCATATTTTGCTCATTATTTGAGTTCTATGTTGAATACTATACCTATCATACCTGTCAAATACCATAAAATAATTCCTAGGCTCTGATACCAAATTGACAGGATCTGATCGGTGCCGGCGGTAGTCCGCTCGACGATGATAAGACCTTATCAAGAGAGCATCCTTGTCATCAAACAAGAATCAAAATTAAGGGAAATTATTATCTGAAGTGTGTAAAAATTTAGTTGCAAAATTAACAGCTGCATGGTAACCTTTTACCTAAGCATGGGGCCTGTCTATAAATTAAATACTACTGGATCTTGAGACCATGTGTACAGGATGCCTTTTTAGGGGCTCCCTGGGATTACAACAGCCCTTAAAACAACAAATAACGGGCTTCTCAACCGGGCAATTGTACGTAGCCACTAAGGCAAATCCAAGATCTATAGTACTTAATTATGACTGTACCACCATCTCAGAACCAAGCCATAAATTTTAATACTAAACTTTTAAAGTTCATATAATAAAATCTCTTGATTTTAATAGAGTCTAGTTCATCTTTATGAATATTTAGACAGTATAGTACTCAACATAGATAGATATCTAGCCGGCTATAAGCACGGCCATCGGAATAGTAAAAATAAATACAGAAAAGAAAAATACTTTGAACACCGCCCTTGTGCCCAAGATGGACTGTTTGTTCTTCTTCTCCTTTATACAAAACTTAAAATCTTTTCAAACTATTACAAACTAGAGAGAAGCTAGAGGTAACAAAGCTAGAGAGAGAAAATAAGAAAAGAAAATTTTTCGTTCTGCTTTGTACAGGGGGCAGAACCTCTCTTTTAAAAAATTTTTTTGTACAGTTCTTCACTGTTCACACATCAGTGAATAGTGACAGTTGGGTCCCACCAACATTATTTTGTCAGCTTCTTTCCTTGCAGTATCATCATTCTTTTAACGAAATCTTCGTCATCTTTATCTTCTTTTTCTTGCTGAATTAATTTTTCAGCTTCTTCTATTATGATATCTGCATCTATCTCTTCATCTGCTTGAAAATCTTGGTATAAAGATTGAGTAGCATTACTTGTCATAGAAGTGTCAGATTTTTCTGACCTTTGAGCAATTTGCTCAATTCTGCCTTATTTAACCTGCTGCAAATATGCTTCAATTTTTTCATCTGTATCTCCTGGTTGATACAGTATCTTTCTAGCAATATGCTTTAATGGACTGTCTTCAATCGTCACAATCTTCGGCTTGGAAGAATATTCTTCAATGATATGAACCAATTTGTCCATAGTATCTTGCCCGTATAATAGTTTTGTTTCTGGGTTTTGTTTTAACATTTTCTCCCAGAAATTATTATAATAAGTCCAATAGATACATGGTATCTGTTCTTCGGTATATCCGAACTCTGGGATCCATTTATGTATCCATGGTACTGAGAATTCCAAGAAGAAATATATTTGCCCAATATTTTCGGGCCAGTTCACATGATCTTTGTGATATAAGGAGTCTAAGTCGGGAGAAACCAATACCCATTTGTCATATAATTCTTTGAGCTGTTTTGGAAAAATACCAACTGTTGGTCCATGATAAGTCCACCAGTGTAAAAACCAATTTGGAATATTTTTGAAGAAATTCTTGTGACATACTTTGATAAACCAAGTATGTTTATGTTTAGGATTATTATAAAAAAGAGTAGTACTGAAAGCTTGGACATAGTCCCAATAAGTATAACTTGCTTTTACTCCTGTATCAAGAGTAATCTGTCTTTCCCTCATAGTGGAAAGTCCCCATTCTTCTGCGGATATAATCCTTTTTATAATAAATTTTGAGAAGTTTATTACTTGCTCATTTCTAGAATCCTGAAAGTCAGTTATCTCTACACTTTCAGTTTCTTTTAATATCTTCTCGTAATAAGAACGAGTCTTATATGACTGCCCTGGAAAATATAAGTTGTTAGAGAGATATCTCTGAAGTAATGCCCATGGCTCTGACTTTCTATCAATGTCAGAATCTTCAATAAGAAGTATAACTTCCTTTTTTGGCAATTTTTCATAGTTCTTGCTATCATAAGAACTTTCCATAGCAGCACTTGCATATGTATCACTTTGCAAGTTGGACTGATTTTGCAGTTGTATATACTGCTATAAAGTCTCATATAAAGGACTATCTTTTGGAATATCTTCCAAATTAATTGATCCAGATGATGATGCTCTGGAGGATGATGCTCCTATTTGAGAAATATTCTCATTCACAAGAGTTCTATTACCCATTCTTATAACTGGGTTATTTCTGGAAGTTGTATAACTACTTCCTTGGCCGGTATTTCGGCTTTGATTTTGATTTCTTCCTCTTCCTCTTCCTCGTCCTCTATTAGAGGAAGACTGTGAGGGCCATACTGGCCTCATCCTGCATAAATAGAATTGGTCAAGATTCATTTAAATATTCTCGAGTGAGAAAGTCTGGTAAGGAATTATCAATTTCTTTTTTATATTCAATATCAAAATCAAATGGAGCTAATTGAGCTTGCCATCTTGCAAAAATTAATTTTGAAGCATCATGCTTGAAATCTTTATTAAACATAAATTTAACTGCTTGAGCATCTGTTCTAATCAAAAATCTTTGATTATATAAATCATCTTGAAATTTAAGAACACATTTAACAATTGCCAGCATTTCATGGGCTATGGTTGCATACTTCTTTTGGGCCGTAGTCCATTTTCCCGAATAATATCTGATAAGATATTCTTTCTTATCATTCGGATTTACCTGTTTCAGAATACCTCCAAATCCAATATCGGAAGCATCTGTTTCTATAATCTTTTGCCATAAAGGATTAGCAAGAGTTAAATAGGGTAAAGAAATAACTTTCTTTTTAATAGATCTAACAATTTTAGTGTGCTCATCAGTCCGGGGTGATTTATAACCCTTTTTGAGCCTTTCATAGAGAGGTGCCAAGTCCTTAGACAAATCCTTTATAAAAGGAGAAATATAATTTAAACTTCCTAAAAATCTCTGTAATTGAGTCCTATCAGTAATAACATCAGAAATTTAGAGGCAAATTCTATTACACGTTGAATGGGAGTTATTTTTTCCTGACAAATATAATGTCCAAGAAATCTAATATTGGTTTGAAATAAACTCATTTTTGGTTTAGATATAACCAAACCATTTTGTATAACGATTTTCTTGAAAATATCAAGATGCTTGTAATGCAATTCTAACGTTTTAGAATATACAAGAATGTCATCAATATAGACAATAATAAAATCTAAATACGGATTAAAAATATCATTCATAATTTTCTGAAATTCAGAAGGAGCATTCTTTAAACCAAATGGCATAACATTCCATTCATATTGTCCAAATGGAACATTAAAAGCAGTTCTATAAGTATGCTCTTTAAATAACTGAATCTGCCAATATCCAGATTTTAAATCAAATTTTGAAAAGATATTAGCATCATATAATCTTGAAAGTAAAGCTTTTTTATTTGGGATCGGATATCTGATCCACTTTAAAACTTTATTTAAAGGTTTATAATTGATAACTAACCTTGGTATTTCACGTTCTTTTTCTGCAGCATTATTGACATAAAAAGCAGTGCAAGACCATGGAGATTTAGAAGGTTTAATCAAATTCTTTTGCAAAAGTGTATCAATTTCCTTTTTGCAAAATTCTACCAGTTCGGAATTCATCTGGCAGGGGCGAGATTTAGTAGGAATATTTTCCTCTGAAAAAGCTTCTTCATATGAAAGAGAAATAACATGCTTTTTTCTATCCCAAAAAGCACTAGGATGATCAGCACAAATAGAGATTGCAAATTATTCAGAAATAAGTTTAACCTTTTCTTGAACTTTTGCAGTTTTCAAAATATCCTCTATAGACATGCTATATATTTCATGTTGTAGAGAATTCATATGAAAAATTTTTCTATCAGTTAATGAGTTAATATTACGAGCAAGAGGTTCAGTTATAAACTGAAATGAAATTTTATTTCCCATATATGTAGCATCAAACCCGTTGCTATCTATATGAGTAAAGGGGTAAATTGCTTGAATAAAAGGCGTTCCCAGTATAATAGGAGGAAACATTTTATCTTTTACCAAGATAAAGAAATGAGGTATACACATCTTTTGTTTGGAAACATAGGCATTTGGAAATTTATACTCAATTTTCATTCTATCACCAGATGCAGAATTAACCTTGTGAGAGGTTTTTTGAAAATATATAGAAGGAATTATTCCTTCTTGAATACAACTAATATACGCACCACTATCAATAAGAGCAGTTTCGGTGATCGAGAAATTGCTATTAATTAAAATAGTACACTTAACAAACCACCTATGTGAAGTAACTATTTGCATCATTCCTAAAAACAAATCGTGATTAGGATCAAGAATAGCCTTTTTAGAAAAATCAGAAATTTCTTCTGAATCATTATTTTCAGGCAACATTACATCTTTTTTCTTAAAATTTGTTGAAACGTTTTTCTCAACTTGATCAATTCTGTGATCCAAAATCATTTGATTTTGTTTAAGAGATTTAATCTCATTTTTCAATTTTTCTACTTCAATTTTTAAATCATCCATAGAAGAGGTATAACTAGGAAGATTCAAATTCTGTGGAGAATTCTTTTGTAAAAGTCGTTTTTGAACTTCCGCCATAGAATATGGAACTTCATCTAGTATATCTCTTTTCTTAATAGGCTTATCAGCCAATTGAGAAGTAGAAGTAGAAGCCAAATTTATAATTTTTTCTCTCAAAACAGGGTCTTGAACTTCTTTTAAAAGTTGCAAAATATTATCAGAAGTGAAAGGCTTTATTTCAAAATTATTTTAAAATTGTGATTGAAGTTTATAAAAATCTAAATTTTTACAAGAACAAGAACCTTCACATTTATCACAATCATCATTATCAGATAAGTCAAATAATTTGATAGAGTCTTCAGAAGAAACGGATGAAGAACTATCACTATTATAATCATCGGACGAAGTTTCTGCCATAATTTGCAAAAACTTTTCTTTGGATTTATCATCCATTTCAAGAGCGAGTGCTTTAAGCTTCTCTTTCTTGCAATTTGGAGCAATGTGACCAAATTTGCCACATTTGTAACACTTTATGTCCTTTAGGTCTCGTTTAGACCTGTTCTTAGCAAATCGCATATTTTTGCGATGCTTTCTTCGAGCATATTGCTCTTCTTTTGATCGACGATGTCTTTTATTACCTTTTCTTTGGTAATAATCGTCTTTCTTCTTCCCTTTTTCCTTTTTCCGAGAAGAAGAACCATCATCCATTGCAAATTGTTGACAGAAGTCACCTAACTGAGCTCTTTCAGTTAGTTTCTGTCGTTTGAGCTGCTGTTTTAACTTTAGCTCGTTGCATAGGTTTAGCCCTTCTTGGGTACAAGCACCTATTAATTTTCCATAGGTAAGGGTGTTATAAAAAATTTGAACATTATTACCACGAAGAGTTTTACGAACTCTTTCTGCAAATAAAGGAGGTAATCCATCTATGAACTTTCCTTTCCAATGATCACTATTGCTTTCAAGTAAATCCATTACCCTACTAAGGAAAGTATCTTTATACCAACAAAAATCACCTAATGTCTACATCTAAGACCATTTAATAATGTACGAATATTTTCATACATATTAGTAAATCTACCACTAAAATGTTCTATAATGGTTAATACAAGAGTACAGACACAATCTTGTCTTCCGGCAACTAGAGCTCTTCCTAAAGTATCTACTCCAGGTTCACTCTGAGTGGCATTATAAATAGCGAGTTTATCATCGGCAGACATAAAATTATCCCACCATCCTCGTAATTGTCCTGTAAAGCCTGCCACTATCATTTTAGTGATAACTGGCTCAGTATTACGTTCAGAAGTGGCTTCACAAATAGTAGAATACATCAACATATGATGTACAAGAATACTAATTTGTCTATCAGTCAAACCATCTAAATTCCATTCATAAATGGCATCACCGTTATAACTGGTGTTGGTTTGGTTCCAGTCTCGTTCTTCAACTAGAACATCCTGAGGCGTTGGTCTAGGGTAATAATAAGTATCCATTCTAGGCATATCTTTTGCCTATTTTTCTAAGCTTATGAAGCTTATTTATCTCGGACCTGGTTTCTTCCTTATAATCTTTGGAAGGATCAGAAATATTTTCTGCAAATTCAGAGGCTAAATCGAGGGGCTTAATGTTTAAGCCGGCTAATTTAGCATTAACCAGTTCCTCTAAATCTTCGCGAGATTTTATCTGAAATTCAGTAATATCTAGAGGCCTCTGTATTGAAGAAGGCAATTTTGTGGAAGTAGAAGGCTCATCCGGAGTACTATGAGCCGAATGTATAACTAAGAAACGATCTGAAGAAGTGCTCATTTTTTTTACTAAATCAGTCAAGCAATCAAGTTTTGCATCAAGAGAACTAATATGTTCACCCAAAACTTTAACATATAAAGATAAATAATTATTTTGAGAAATTAAATTATTAATTTCTTTAATACCTTTACTAGCAACATCGTCTTCAATGAATTTTTGAAAAGCATTGAAAGTAAGGCCTGTATTATTAGGTAATACAAAAGGAGTTTGTGGTGGATAAATACGTTTCACCTGATTTCCAAAACTATCAATATAAGTTCTTTCAAGCACTTTGATATACATAGGCATATAAGTGGTTATAAACCAAGGAACAAAATAAATAATTTGATTATGCAAAGCACAGAATTCATAAAATTCTTGGGAAATACTTCTTTTATCATCAGTATTATAAAACTCAGTATACCAGTTTTTAAAACTTTTCCACTTATCATTACAAAATTCAGAAAGAATATGTTTTCTTGCCGGTGATCCCGGACTAAAATCTATTTGGAACTTAATCATCATTAAGTATCATCTAGATTAAAATCCATATCGTATGCAGTAGGAATATCCTTATCAGAAGACTTATCATTATCATCTCTGACTATATTCTTAGAATCTACCTTAATACGATCAACTCGTTTACTACCTTCTGTAGTGGGGATCGTATGAAGTGATGCAGCTCGATTTAATCTAGCTGGACCATAAATAGGTTCTACAGGAGCAATATAAGAATGAGATGAAGGTAATGATAACCTTATATTATCAGTAAATGAATGTCTATAAGGTATTAAGGACTTATTGTCCTCAAACTGAATACAAATTCTACCTTCCGGAGTTTAACTAACATGAGAATAATCATCATTAGTGATATCATTAGATTGTTGACTCTGAGATATAACGGAGTCTAGAATCCATGTGGAGGGAAAATTAATTTCATTCCATCCAATAAGTCTCCTAGTGGTGACTTTGGATCTAGCAAAATTAGTCTCAAAGATCATAGTGTCGTTTGACGTATCAGTCAATTTACATCGAAGAGTTAAAGTAGACAAGAACTTATAATAAATTCTATAAGATAAACATATAAGTTCAGATCCAGGAGCATAATTATAACCATGAGTCTTAATATTTAAAGTTAATGCATCTAAAATATTGATGTCAGATAAAGATAATTGCAGATTGGGTTGAGTGTTGAAATATACGGGACCATAAGCCACCGTAGATTCAATTGAACCCATCAGAGATGCTCTAAAATTTAAATTTCTTGCATCTCTTAGTGCAGCCATAAAAGATTCTGGTAACCCTTTAAGAGTTAATGGTTTAAAAGCAATTTGTACCATGTCAATATGCATAAAACTATACTTTTTTCTATTAGGCAAAACATCTCATTCATTTAATAAACGCACAGTTTGCTCTGAAGAATTTAAAGCAAGAGATTGTTCTGTTGTTTTTATCAACTGTTTAGAGGAAAATTTATCAAAAAATCCATAGTCATAGATTTTATTAATAGGGACTTGAGGAATAGTCCATTTATTTAATAAATCAAGATTCAGAGGTACATCTACCTCTTCAAGTCTAGTATTTTTTATACTAGTTTCTTCGATATCCATGTTCGATAAGAATATCTTATCAGATATTATTCGGAAAAATGGATTACGGCCCAAAAGAAGTATGCAACCATAGCCCATGAAATGCTGGCAATTGTTAAATGTGTTCTT
>MCJB01015185.1:136885-155905 GCA_002018475.1 Nicotiana obtusifolia | reverse complement strand
GGGGGGGGGGGTCCTAGGTTTTTTAGCCTAAAGGATCACACCGTGCAACATAAATAATACTTCGCAACTCCCTTAGGAAGGGTGTTTCTCATATTATGCAGTGGGATACAAACTATCATCTCCTGCTAACCAATTACCGCGTTAAAGTTGTTTACCTAAAGCGTTCTAGTTCAATTCTAAACTGTGTCCTATGCGTGCACTACCCGTCCGATGCTTATGGTCGAGGAGGCTATGGACCTACTATTTGGGTGGTTATAGACTTTAATTAGGGTGCTCAAAATGATAAAACTAATTGCACATTCAAAAAATATAGGACTATACATAAAGAAAATAAATGGCTCAAGTTAGCCTCCACACATAAGCAACAAAAACACGCGGGCAGATTTCGCATTAAGCAGTAGGCAGTGTCAGAATCGAGGCATATTAGAGTAGTTAAGTCCTATATACATGGCTTCTATGTGATCCCAATTTAAGAAACATCTTTCGGGTAGTGTTGCTATCGAATTTACAGATTACAAGTGTTATAAACCTATAGACATGATTCGAAATAATTCGTGTTTGATCCTGCCTATAGCCATGGGGCAGTGAAAAGCTACTAGAAAAACTCGAAATAATTCGTGTTTGATCCTATAGGCATGCTTTCTAAGCGAGTAACATTATCCTATAGGCATTTTCTCTAATAGTTGGTAGTTAAACACAAATTCATCATGCATATTCCTATAGACATGTTGTCTATGAGGGCAGTGTAATAGGAATAACATGCGCAGTCGATTAGTTGATCAATTAATGCCCTATAGACATGGTATCTAGATGAGCGTTAGCAAAGGCATGTATCATATTGCAATTACACAACTAAGCAAATAGTTATTGATATTTGATTCCTATAGACATGCTGCGTAATAGCGCATAGAAGTAGACATGGGAGCAGGTAAAGCATTTTCCTCAAACAAACATGCTGTTGATAATATACGGGCATTAGTGAGTAAGTGTCGTGTGTGATTTCCTAAAGGCATGGTTTCTATTAGTGTGTAGAATTAAAGCACATCAAACAGATAGCAAGCAAAGCAAATAAGCCTTATGAATAGGTTTTCTAACCATTTACGCGAAAATTAAAATATACCCGCTTCCCCCATTTCACTAACTCCCCAACTGCTTGTTTACAAATTATTACAGGCCCAGATAATGAATATAAGTATTATTACATACGAAACAACTACAGTCCCAAGAGCAGGCCCAAATGAAAATAACCCAGTACTGCCTAGGCCTTCAACAGGCTTACTTTCACACGAATAGCAGGCCCAGATCCAAACGCATCTCAAATAGGAGAGTGTATCCATTTGCATAGCCTAAAGCCACGTATGAACTCATACCAGGCCCAACAATTACAGATTGACCACTTAACCATATAAGTTAACGAACCACACATGGAATTTAATTAAACAGCCCTGAAGAAATACCTCATAGAGACATGATTATACGACATTTAGCAGGATTCACATAAACACATTGACATTTCAGAAGCAAGAATGGCATGATTGATTAAATAAAGAACATGAGAACTAGGAGAATCAGTAGGGCCTAATTTCAACATGGTAAGTTTGACATGGCAAACTAATAACATAGGTTCAATCATTAAGCATGTGATATCATGCTGAGCATAGCCATAACATTACGAGAGTTGAAGAGACATGCCATTTAGAATTAATAGGGTAAGCATACCAGACACATAAAAGATGAACATGCTAAGCTTTCCAGAGTGAGTTTAGGATAGAGCATGATCCAGAATTAGTCCAAAAAGGTTTTAAAGCTATGAATCTAAGTCATGAAGGTCTAATAGAGTCATGGCAATTACACATAGGCAAGCATGAGTCATCTATAATGGTCAATAGGAATCCTAATCATGTTGAGTATAACACAAAGATTCCCAAGTCCAAAGATATCATGGTAGGAAGATATGTCAACTTAAGATCAAGTACAGTAGACAGACTTCAGAGCATAAGCCATGCATAATAAAAGAAAACTAAGTGTATTGGGATTCAACTAGAAGCCTAGGCAATACTAAAGAGTGGAGGATTGACCAAACACCACATTAAAGTTCTCAATAACAAAGACACATATTTTGTTAAAGCATTGAGACAATAATCGGGTTCATGTAGATAAGGAAAATAGTAGAGCCCACATAAAGGAGTCAGTAGAGAGGGACTTATTAAAACAAATTTTGGGCAAGAAGTAATTCCCTAGGAGTTTCAGTGCAAGTATTCAGGTTGAGACATGAAAAGAATACAATATTAAACAGTTAATGTAAGGAATTAAGCATACATAAACATAACAACTTCGAACAAGTATCACAGCCCATAAACTTTCTAATTTGACTACACTGATTAAATACATGCTAGCTTATACAAGTTCAGATGAAGGATTACAGGAGAGACTCAAAGCAAAGGTCCGCACAGTATTGGCTTTGAAAAGCCCACATAACAGGGATATTCAGAAGCATAAACACAAATAGGAAAGAAACATAATTGCGAGAGTTTGAGCACGTACCAATTTGCAAATTTAACAACAAATAGAGAAGAATCACCAAATTCTATTAGCAAAGTAAGGACAACAACAGGAATTCCAAACCCCTAGTGTGTCAGAGTTCACATAAGCTTCAAACGAGCCCCCAGCAGTGCTTACACTAGAGAGGTAGTTAGAGAAGATTCCGGTGGCCTTGGCTTTTAGCCGGCCAAGAGCTTAATTTTCAGAATAGTTTAGAGTGAGTGCGAGTGAGAAAGTGATAGAAGCAATAGCAGTTAAGTCCTTGAAGGGGAATGGGGAAGGGGGATTATATAGAGATCGATTTGATCACACAAACATGGGAAACAATCAATCAAACACAAATAAGACAAAAAAATATCTCATGCAAATCAAAATCAGTAGAGGAGATGGAAAATCTCAAACCCTATTTTGGTTTAATCGACTGAAACCCGAACCAAAGGTTGTTGAGCGTATATAGATGGAGTACCGTCCAAAATCTAAAGATTCAAGTCATTCCAGTCCGATCTTGGAAGTGGTACTTGCCAAAGTTAGGCAAATATCTAAGTAATACCATAAACGGATGTCTAATAATGGGAGAAGGCTAATAAGGTAAGTAGATCATAGATGGATTCTATTTCTAGGTCGGAATCAGAGAGAAATTAGGCAGCGGCTTCTAGGGTTTGCATAAGAGAGGAGAAGGTTCGAGAAAGTATATAGGCGACTGAATGAGAAAAGTGGTCTCTAGGGTTAGGATGAGGGGTGATAAGGAGAAGGGGCGGGTTTATTATGGGCCGTTGATCATTTAAGATAACCGACCAAGATCGAATGGAAAGTGGGGCAGGTTAATTGGAACGGGTCGGGACCGGATTTAAAAGGGATCGTTTGGTTTGGGCCAACAACTGGGCTAAATGTCTTGAGCCTTGTTTTTGGTCCCGAATTGGTTCAAAATTGCGCTATAATTTAAACACATGAAATTCATTAAAAATAATTCGTAAGCAATGATTTAATAAATAATAAAAATATTATTTATGTACTAAACACTTAAAAATAATATCTTAATATTATAAAAATATAAAGATGCTATTTTAGCATAAATAACATAATAAATACAATTATATATAGAATATAGGCTATTATTGTAAATAGACTAGATAAAATAAAAAATACAAATATAATTGTGTAAAAAGAGATGAAATATTAAAAAACGCACAAGGGTATATAATGTTAAGTTGGATGATTAAATCACCTTAAAAATAATTTAAAGAGATAAATTAATAAATATTTAAAAAAATTAATATGCAAGAAAATCAAATTTAAAGCTTTAAAAAAAATTGTAGAAAATAATAGAAAATACCTATATCACTCTTGAAAATTGGGTAATAATGCTAAAAAAAAAAATTATATTTTGAAAGTATATGGAATACTTTATAAAATATGAGGGCGAAATTGGGTATCAATAGCTACCCCAACACCCACAGAGCTCTATGCTCCAACTCTACGAGTAAGTGACACGCCTTCCTAAGTACCAGTTTATATGATGCCAATTTGAGTCTTGAAAGCAGTACGATTGGCCGAGAGTGCATCATATAGCTTTCCCGAACAATCTGTTATTATATTATTTACAGTCTTTGTCAAAACACTCTTTATTTTTCCATTGGACGCCTCTACTTGACCACTTGTTTGCAGGTGATAAGGGGTGTCAACCTTATAGCGAATGTCATATTTCTCTAACAAATTTGCGAAGGCTCGGTTGCAAAAGTGTGCTTCCATCACTGATTATTGCCTTTGGAGTATAAACTGGGGGAAGATGTTCTTTCTTAGAAAATCAATGATCCCTTTTGCATCGCTCGTAAAGAGTTCCACAACATCCACCCATTTTAAAACATAGTCCAGAGCTACAAGTATGTACTTGTTTTCATATAAGCTGACAAAAAGTCCCATGATATCTATTTCCCACACATCAAATACTTCCACTTCCTAAATAGGATTCATAGGCATCTCATGACGACGAGAAATGTTCTCGGTTCATTGGCATTCATCACAAACCCTTAACCAAAAGTTTGCATCTGTGAACAATGTCGACCAATAAAATCCCGTATCCAACAATTTATTAGCTATACTTACTCCTACAAAATGATCACCATATGGAGAAATGTGACATGCCTTCAAAATAGAAGATTGGTCCATCTCGAAAATGCATCTCCCGATCATGTTATCAATACAAATCCCGAATATATAAGGCTTATCCAAGAAATACATGTGACAATCACTAAAGAACTTTTTCTTTTGCACAGAGGACAAGTCATGGGGGACAATTTCGCTCGCCAAATAGTTTGCAATGTCTGCATATCATGAGGCTACTTCTTGACTTGTTGCTAATATTTGTTCATTTGGGAAAGTCTCAAATATCTCTTCCTCCTCAACTTTCTTTTCTGCTCCTTCAACCCTGGACGAATAATCAGCCACTTGGTTCTCCGTTTCTTTTCGGTCACAGATTTCTAAGTCGAATTCTTACAGTAGTGGCACCCAACGAATCAAGCGCGGCTTCGACTCCTTCTTTTCAATCAAGTACGTGAGAGAAGTATGATTAGTATAAACAATTACCTTTGAGCCTATCAGGTGAAACTTGAACTTGTCAAATGCGAACACCACTGCTGGCATCTCCTTCTCAGTCACTGTGTAGTTGAGTTGCGCACTACTCAAAGTTCTACTTGCATAGTAAATTGGATGCATGACTTTATCTTTTGACTCCCCAAGAACTTCTCCCACAGCATAGTCGCTTACATCACACATCAACTCAAATGGTTGCTCCAGTCAGGTGGAACTATAATAAGTACAGTCACCACCCTCTTCTTTAACTCCTCAAAAATTACTCTGCAATTACCAGAAAATACAAAGGGGTAATCTTTTTCAAGAAGTTTACATAAAGGGTTAGAAATTTTAGAGAAATCTATTATAAATTTCCTGTAGAAGCCAGCATGACCAAGGAAACTCCTATTGCTTTGATGGAGGTAGGCGGTGACAATTTATCTATTAAATCAACCTTAGCACGATCGACCTCAATACCATTACTTGACACTAGGTGTCCCAAGATTATACCTTCTTGTACAATGAAATGTTCCAAGATTAGTCTCCATGCACCTCTTTAGTACTCTTCTCAGATTTACAAGGAGGTCATTGAACGGATTTCCCACCACTGAGAAATCATCCATGAAAACCTCCATTTTATCCTCTATCATATCAGTGAAGATGTCCACCATACACCTTTGAAATATGGAGGGTGCATTGCCTAGGACAAACAACATTCTCTGGAAATCATAAATACCATATGGACAGGCAAAAGACATTGTCTCTCTATCCTCAAGGGTAATAAAGATCTGGTTGTACCCCGAATATTCATCCAAAAAGAAAAAATAGGACCTCCCTACTAATCTATCTAACATATAATCAATGAATGGTAGGGGGAAATGGTATTTTCGAGTGGCCTTGTTCAATTTTTTTTAGTCCACAGATTAGCCACCCCGTGACTATTCTAGTTTAGATCAACTCATTATTCTCACTTAGTACCACAATCATTCCACCATTCTTTGGACCACATTGAACTAGGCTAACCAAGTTGCTGTCTAACATGGGAAAAATGATTTCCGCATATAATCATTTAATCACCTCTTTCATCACCACTTCTTTCATATTTGGGTTGAGCTTTCTTTGATGTCTCTAGAAGGTTTGTGCCCATCTTCTAGTAGAATATTATACATACAAAATGCTGGGCTAATACCCTTTATGTCTGCAATGGTCCATGCAATTACTGTCTTGTATTCCTTCAAAACCTGCAAAAGCCACGCATCTAACAAACTAGATGAGATAATAACAGGTAAAGTGGAGTTGGGCCCCAAGAAAGCATACATGAGATGGGTTAGAAGGGGTTTAAGCTCCAACGTAGGTGGATCTTTCAATCGATGGCTTAGCTGGAGGGGTCTTTCTTTCTTCTAAGTGTAAAGGCTCGAATTCGAGCTCTCTTGTCCAGTACCCTTGGCCTTCAAGAGCCAAAATCCACTCTGCTAAGTCCTCATAATCTACCTCTTCTAAGTTCATGAGGAAAAATGTTAGAGGATCTTTTGCATCAAGTATCTCATTTCTCTCCTCCAGAATCACATCCATTGCCTCAATCAGAGTGCAATTAGCATCACTAGGTCGCCTCATAGACTTTTGCACATTAGATATTATTTCATCATTATTCAGTATCATCTTTAGCTCCCTAATTTCACAGTCAATTAGAGCTTTTAGTGGCCAAGAAAGACTGTCACGACTCAAAACTACGTGACCAACACCTGGCATACTACCCAACATGTGGAAAAATACCCATCTATATGCCTAATAGATGCATGCAGAAGCCATTTTGAAAATACAATTATTTTCAATGATTAAGACCATACATGAAACATAATCTTTAAAACCACCGTTTTCAATAATTGAAAATATATAAAGATGACAATATTTCTTTTATGCATTCGATATGAATAACTCTTAGTTACAACCCAAAATAATGATAATTGTCTATGGAGTCTCTGTGGAGCAAGGATAGAATAAATACTTGGGACAAACCCCAACCAGAAGAAAATAAGATCAACACAACAACTACCACGAAATAGAAGTGGTGTCTTTCCATATACTTCGGAAAGAGAGTCATCCTAGTCTCATCTGCTCATGACATGCCACGCCTCATCCTGAAAACATGTAAAGTAAGCGGCGGCATGGAGAGGGGCCCCTGAGGGCTGAGTACACCACCATGGTGCTTAATAAGTATCATAGACTCTCTCTAACTAGAGTTCCTGGGATAAGACTTTACAAAACATATGCAGCCAACACTTTATATAAAGAAATAAAACATTACACCAATTCATACTCTTTTATTTTATAAAAATATTAGTAAAATGAATAGCATGATACAAAATTTTCAAATACTTATATCAATATATGATTCTAATAAAAATCATGTAAAACTAGTTCAAATTTATTAAGTCGTTGAAATCACTTTCGGCTTCTTACGCTTATACATAACAAAATCATCTTTTACCTTTTATCGGGAGTACCATACCATCACCGACATAAAAAGGTCAACTATGTTATGTACCTTGCGACAAGTATTATATACCCTACTTGCTTAGGTCGTCTCATCGCAGTGCCATACGAATCAACTCAGTCGTGCTAGTAATAGCACAAAATAGCACGCTCTCAAGGAGGATGCTCTGCCGTAGTTCATACAACAAAATGGTCATCTATGCCTACATCAGCAAGTGTAGTTTCATGACAATAAACACGATATATTTGAAGCCAATCTTGGTGAACACAAGTAACTCCCAAAACATTTGATACTCCAAAAATAGATTCATAGCCAAATAGCCTCAAAGTATCTATTTTATTAAATCATGAAACTCATAGTCAATCCAAATCGTTTGAACAAAATCAAATGAGTATCCTTTCTCATCTATATTAAGTAATTAAAAAAAATGAGATTTCAATCCTTAAAGGTTTTACAAGTGCTACTTCAAAATATAAAGATTTTAGAAGTATTACATTTCTCATTTTATAAACAAAGGTAATAATAGAACTCAAATGTTTAATCTCTTCATCATCAACATAAGTTTTTAATAAAACTTATAACGTTTGCCTCAAGTGCCATTTGCTAACAAGTTTTTGAAAATAAGATTTTTCAAAACATGACACCAGTTCATATGCAACCCCGTCTTAAAAATACATGGTCGTCTTTTCCCTCTTGTCCCCACGAGTGCGACTACACATTTACGGACAATCTCATATATCATTTCACAATATATGTCTAGAGAAAATCCCTCACGTAGAGTTTTAATCAACTTACCTTAAGTTCAAGCTCCGAAATCGTATTATAAGACTCCAATTGATTTAGAACTCTCAAACGTCGTCAATAAGTTAATATCTATATAACAACTCATATTCATCAACGACATGTTATGATAACACCAGCTAAGTCAACTAAGTGTTCAACACTTAGGTCCAACTTTATAAGTCTAGTAAAAATTGATATTCCCACCATAGAAGTCGATTCTTGAGTTTTTAACTCTAAATCTCTCATTGCATACACAACAATACAATATTAAATAATTGAATTGCTCACACAATTATAAAGAATATTATTTAACTCATTTTCACCAAATCGAAACTATTCATCATCTCTATCCACTAGTCAATCTTATTCACAATACGCATTTCTAGGGTTCATCTTTCAACTCAAGCAAACCATGATTTTTACTCCAAATCACTTTTTATATATTTATTTATACATAATAGATGAACATTGAATAGTGGGATTACCTCATGAAGATAAATCTTGAAAATCTCCATTTTTGTGTTCTTGGAGGATTTAGAAGAATTTAACAAATTTCATAGTTGAATATTATTAGTAGTGGTGTTAATCAACTTGAATTAACATAAAACTTGGATAAAAACTCACCTTGTATGAACTAAGTGAAGCCTTGGTCGAAATCCTCTTCAAAAGACCAAAAGAACTCCCAAATTCGACCCCAAATCATCTCTCCCCGACCTAAGGGTTATTTAGAACCTTCCCAGATGTGCAGCCGCACATATGTGACTTAAACGCGCATCTGGGCGCCCACTTGGGGCAGCTGACTTCTTAACGTGCGCTGTCGTGCAGTCGGGCGTGCATCAGATAATGCTTAGTAAATTGGTCATAACTTGGTGTATAAAAGTCCAAACGACCAATGGTTTAAACCATTGGAAACTAGATTCAAATATCTTTAATTTGATAGGTTGAACCCAGCGTAACTCATTATCCACATAGATATATGGTCATTTGAAATTAGGTCATGTACGACCTTGGGTACCTTTTTCCTTGTAACAATTTCAACTTGCTCCAAACTACTTTCTCCCACTTCTAAATGTCCTTACACCCTTTCAAACCATGTCCAACATATTTTAATATATCAAGTGGATTTTATTCATAGCCTTTGTCATTATTTGCATGTAATTGATACGTTTAGCTCTTAATGACCTTTTAATGAGGCCTTGAACATTTGAAATTTTTTCGGGGGGTGCTATATTCTCTCCCACTTAAGAACTTCATCTCGAATGAGTTTTCTTGATTTTATTCAATTCCAGAAGTTGAACAATTAAACCTTCTTTAACTTGCATATCCTTTAAGGCCTCAAAATTTGACCAACTCTTTATTTTTCAATAATTTCGGCACAGTTTCCTTTGTTTATGAGCCTATCCAAAAATTTTAACCTACCAGTTAACCACAAGTACAATATAAAATAGCCCACATGGCGCTTCTCATCAAAACAATATCAACAAATAACACAACAACTTCATATGCTGAATACACCACCAAATAGCCACTCTTGGCATCACAATAATAAAATCTACCTCGATGAGATAAGTCTAGCTACCATAGGAAATAATGAATCAACTACTTCAATAAAATGCATTGAATCTCAAATCATAAAATATTTACTTACTCGCTCCATGAAATAAACTTAAGATGACAATTATAGAACTTGAAATTTCTAGGAAATAGTCATACTTGCAGTCGCGAACAAGTTTAATTTTTGAACTTTTAACTTATTGGCCACCCAAGTGGCCTCCTCAATGCCATGACCATGTAATAAAGCTTTATCGAAGCAATATCTTTAGTTCCCAACCTACGACCTTGCCTATCAAGAATCTCAACCGGTTCTTTCTTGTAAGTCAAACTATCATTCACAGTATATGAACATGCATACCAAGAATAAAATGGAATTACCTCTAAGGTTATAACCTTATATTCCACAAGAATCACACTTGTCCTGACATCAACATATTTTCGTAGTTAGGTAAATAGAAGATCGAATATACTAAAGGTAATTCCAGTGACAATGTAAATTTATTTGTGACCCTTGCTCTTTCTAGAAACCTCATACACCTCAAAGGAGTATGCTTTAACATCTGATCCTCATTACACCTTTCCACGATTCTCTTTTAAGGATACTACGTCATATCTCTTACACCCACATTGTAGGTTACGTCCATCCGAATAACAATTTTTATATTTGAGATATTAAATATATATTTTTCTTTCTACCTCAATATTAAACTGCGAATTCATTATAACATTTAAAATGATATTACATAACTCATTCTCTATTATCCAACTTTTGACTAAATTCATACTTGAGAATTTTCTATTATAGTTGAATATTCTATTTTTTTTCCATTCACATAAATAAAAGTTTAAAATCATGCCTTATAGTACAAGTGTTATTCTCTAACACCTCTATCCATTCGAGACTCTTCCGACTCACAATCATCCGAATTTGTCTAAAATGTTCCTTTATTTGTTACACCTCATATCTAAATAAAGTTTGGTAACCAACCAACTGGCGATGTATTTGAAGCCAGAAGTTGGTTACACGTTTCAGTAGGTTCGCACCATATGTCTCACTCGGCGCTGTAACCGGGACGAGGTGACCTATTTTTCATGTGGAGCGGCAAAACTTCCTATGCATGGTATACATATATAAAGGCAGTAAGGCTCATTCTCTTGCATTCCAAGAGTACCACTCACCATAATTCACCAAAACCACTCTCACATCTCCTTTGAAGTTTCAAAATAGCCTAAACTGAATCAGAAGATGGTTCTATTAGGATTTAGCTTGAAGAAACTTGGAATCGTTGTTGTAACATCTATCGTCTAGTTATATTTATTCTGAAGATTTATATAAGGCAAAGTTAACCATCATAGAAGTGTAGTTAGATCTTCAACAAGGTATATCGTACAACCTTCTTCATTTTCTGGCATGATTTGGTGAAAGTCTCTCTCTCCCTCTAAGGAATTTCTGTATTGCAAGAATTTGGATGATTATGAATCTCTCTCAATGACGTTGTTCTATTCTTGTATATTCTTGCTGGAAGCATTCGTTTCGAAGTCTATAATGTTCCCAGTTGGTATTCTGTGATCGGATTGTATGATTTACTATGAGTTTAAACTTGTTATCCCTTGAAACTGATATTTCATTGCACTTATATTGTCATGGGAGGCTTTCCAGCCATGCCCCATGACCCCTTGGACGCGCCCCGTGGTGTCCTAGCAAGCCTCCCAATGCCCAAAGCCACGGTCGGCTCCGTGGTCTCGGCAATTCCAAGTGACAAGCGCGCAGGCGCCTCTGTCGCCCCACTGATAACCAACGCCAGTGCCTAGTCATAGGCAGATGCCCACAGCACCGGTGTCTCTCCCCCTCGACACCCCGTAACTTTTATGTAATAGCTTTCATTTATATAATCAAGCTTTCTTTCTCAATTCTATCTTTTGTTCTCAGTTGCTCACGACATTGGTTTTCCCGTACGGCACTGACAATCTAGTCTAGCGTACGGAGGGGCCCTCAGTTGGCGGACATCAATCGTACTAACATCGATTGCTTAGCCTTACTTTGCCCTTTCAAAGAACCTCAAGAAGGTGCCGCGTAATAGTTGGTATCAGAGCCTAGGCTCGACATCCGACGAGGAATAACATTGCAATTACCACAATTTCTAACCATGGTGAGTCATGGGGATCGCATCGCGACCCTTGAGGAGACGGTTGATGCATTACGGCCCATCGTGGAAACGGTGCCTGACCTAAAGACCAGCCTAGTGCAAAGGTAGGACGACCTGGATCGCAGGATGCACTAGGCCGATGTTGACATAGTAAACATCAGCCGCGACTTTGAAGGAGACCGGCAAATGGTAGCCACAGAGGCAGCCAAAATTTTTGGGAAATTTGAGGGCCTCCAGCAGGAGCGTGCCGAAGATTTAGCCCGCAGGGCACAAGAGGAAGACAGGGTGACTCCGATGCAATAAACTATAGACAACTTGACAGGCCAGCTCAACGTTGTCAATGCTGCTTTACAAAGCCTGCTTCGAGGAAACGGGAACCAAACCGGGGGTGCTATGAACTTTGCCCCCGCGACACATAAACTGAAAATTCCCAAGCGAAAGCCATACAGTGGTGCTCGGAATGCCAAAGAAGTGGAAAACCTTCATCTTTGACATCGAACAATACTTCGATGCCATGGGAGGCCTAGAAGAAGCTAAGAAGGTGGCAACTGCTGCCATGTACCTTCGGGGTGATGCTAAACTCTAGTGGCGGGTGAAATACGAATCCATCAAGGCCGGTGAAGATACTCTCGACACATGGGCGAAACTAAAGGCTGCCATACGCCTGCAGTTCTTCCCCGAAAATGCTGAGTACAATGTAAGGAGGAAGTTACGGGAGCTCCGCCAGACCAAATCAGTGCGGGATTACGTGCGAGAATGCTCTGCACTCATGCCGAGCATACGCGACATGGGGGACAGAGACAAACTCTTCACTTTCCTGGAAGGGTTGAAACTCTATGCCCGTATGGAACTCCAAAGACAAAGGGTAGACATGTTACCTAAGTCGATACAAGGAGCAGAATGCCTTGGGGATTATCAAGTGGAAGCTCGGAAGGATAAGCCTCAACAGCCTGTCAAAGGAGAATACAAAGAGGCCAATCTGCGTACTGGTGGCCCAAGCAGAAGTGGAGGAGATCGGAGTGCAACCAAATCTAAGGCTTTCTCCTTATGCAGTACTAGCACTGCATCTAACAACAACGATTGGGGGAGGAAACCCCCTTCAGGATGCCGTCATTGTGGCGGACCACATTGGAATAATGAGTGCCCACATGCCCAGATGAATGCCCATCAAGCTGTTGATGATGGGACGGATGAAGAATTTGATGATGCGGACCAAACCCAACCGGTAGGCGCCTTCAATGCAATTTTTGGCTCTTTTTCTGAAGCCTTAGCGGGGACCAGTGCTGGTATTCGTAAGAAGAAGGACCCCTGCCCAATCAATAAGAAAGGGAAAAAGAAGTCGGATGAGAGGACACCTCCTAAACAAGAGAGGACCTTAATGTTCGTCGAGATGAAGGTAAATGGCAAACCCATTTGGGCGATGGTAGACACAGGTGCGACGCACAACTATTTAACCTTGTCTCAGGTGGAGTGCCTTGGCCTAGTTGTAGGAAAGGGCAGAGGTCGTGTCAAAGCTATCGACTCACCCCCTCAACCAGTTGGTGGAATAGCCAGAGAAGTACCAGTGAAACTTGGCCCCTATGAAGGAAAATTTAACCTGCGGGTGGTGGTCATAGACGACTTCGATTTGATAGTGGGGTTGGAATTCCTAAGACACACCAACACCACGCCCGTGCCGTATGCAGATATGCTACTGATGATGGGAACAAATGGGGCCAAGCCCTGCACCATCCCATGCATGCCCATGAAGATGGCAGTTGAAAACATCTCGGCCTTGCAGTTGAAGAAGGGGGTCAAAAGACCTGAACCTACGTTCTTGGCTACCCTCTGCATTGAAGATACAGAATACTCCTCTGGTCCTCTTCATGCACCCGTGGAGGAGCTATTACTGGAATTTGAAGACGTAATGCCATAAGACATGCCAAAGCGACTCCCGCCGAGGCGCACTATGGACCATGAGATTGAGTTGGTGCCGGGTGTGAAGCCACCTGCCCCGACACCATACAGAATGTCACAACCCGAACTCACCGAGCTTCGGAGACAATTGACGAAAATGCTAGACACAGGGATCATCGTACCCTCCAAGTCCCCATACGGGTCCCCTGTGCTATTTCAAAAGAAACACGATGGGAGTTTACGACTATGTGTGGATTATCGGGCTCTAGAAAAAATCACTGTGAAGAACAAGTATCCTATTCCGCTCATGGAAGACTTGTTCGACAGATTGGGTGGTGCGACGATGTTCACCAAAATAGACCTGAAGACAAGTTATTGGCAAGTTCGGATTGCAGAGGGCGATGAACACAAGACAAAGTACTTGACAAGATATGGGTCATACGACTTCCTGGTGATGCCATTCGGCTTGACTAATGCACCAACCACATTTTGCACCCTGATGAACCAAGTCTTTCGGGAATACATTGACGAATTCATGGTGGTCTACTTGGACGACATTGTCGTATATAGCCAGACATTGGAGGAACATCTAGAGCACTTGCGGAAGGTCCTAACATGATTGCAGGAGCACGAATTATATGCGAAGCTGTACAAATGCTCATTTGCTAAAAAATAGATCGACTTCCTCGGGCATGTCATTGAGGAAGGGCGGATCAAGATGGACCAACAGAAGATTCAGGATATCACAGATTGGCCGCCGCCTAAGGATGTCCACGCCTTGAAGGAGTTCCTTGGCCTATGCAACTTCTGTCGCCGTTTTGTGAAAAATTACTCTCTCATCGTAGTACGCTGACAGAACTTCTCAAGAAGGTCACGCCTTGGGATTGGGGACCCAGGCGAGTGGAGGCCTTGAACGCATTGAAAGCGGCTATGTGTAGTAGCCCCGTCTTATCCCTCCCTGATTTGGCCAAGCCATTCGAGGTACAAACAGGTGCCTCCGATTATGGACTTGGTGGATTCTTGCTATAAGAAAGGCATCCTGTAGCCTACGAGAGTCGGAAGCTGAAAGATGCAGAGCGGCGCTATGCCGCCCACGAGAAGGAATTATTGGCTGTTGTCCATTGCATATGCCTTTGGAGGCATTATCTGCTCGGAACCCCGTTCGTGGTCAAGACAGACAATATGGTTGTTAGCCATTTCATGACTTAACCGAAGCTGAATGGTCGACAAGCCAGGTGGCAGGAACTTCTAGCGGAATTTCACTTCAACTTGGAGTACCGCAGTGGGAAGACTTATCAAGTTGCTGATGCACTCAGTCGGAAAGCGGATCTAGCATCAGTGTGCATACTCGCCACCCTAAGGGGGAGCGAAGTAGCCACCACCAAAAAAGACCAGATACATGGTCTACTCATCAAGGATCCTCCTGCACAGTATTTGGTTTATTTGGTAGAACAAGGCAAGACTCGCCAATTCTACATAGAAGATGGTTTCCTGAAAGTGAAAGGAAACCGACTTTATGTTCCCAAAGGAGGAGATCTACGAAGGACCCTTTTGGCGGAATGCCACGACACTTTGTGGGCCGGTCATCCTGGTGAAGAACGCACCATGGCGTTACTTTGCCGTGCATATTATTAGCCTCAAATAGCCGATGACGTTGCTCAGTATGTGAAGACTTGTCTAGTATGCCAGAAGGACAAGTCGGACCGTCTGACACAAGCAGAACTCTTGGAACCACTGGATGTCCCAAAGAGACCTTGGGTAAGCGTTTCCCTAGATTTCATCATCGGATTGCCCAAGGTCGGCGATCTCACAACTATCTTGGTTGTGGTAGATCAATTTTCCAAGTACCAGCCCCACAGTATATATCAGTAGAAGATACAGCTCGACTTTTCTTCTCTCATGTCATCAAATATTGGGGCCTTCCCAAAGACATTGTTAGTGATCCCGACTCGCGCTCCACTAGAAACTTTTGGACTCAACTCTTTAAGTGCCTTGGGTCAAAATTAAGCCACAGTTCAAGTTTTCATCTGCAATCTGATGGTCAAATGGAGTAGTTCAATGGAATTCTGGAGGAATATCTCGCCACTTTGTAACTGGATCGCAGAAGAACTGGGTGAAGCTTTTGGATGCTGCTCAACTGTGTTTCAATTTACAAAAGAGCTCTAGTACCAACAAGAGCGCTTTTGAAATTGTTACCGGACATCAACTGCTACTCCCACACACTGTGAATGCACCAAACATGTCAAAATCTCCTCGAGCTGCTAGCTTCTCAAGAGAATGGAAGTAAAGTTTGGAGATCGTCGCGGAGCTATCTTGTCAAAGCCCAAAAGCGGATGAAGAGGTATGCTAGTCAAAATTGTCACTTTTTTGAGTATCAGGTAGGAGACAAAGTGATGGTCAAAATCCCAAAGCGGTACTTGTTTGCGAGAGTCCATGACCCCTGCCTATTGCAAAAATATATGGGACCCTTGTCCATTGAAAGGCGCATTGGGAAAGCCGTATACCGGGTGGATACCCCAGCTTGGTGGAAAATTAATCCCGTCTTCCATGTCAGTCTCTTGAAACCTTTTTGGGAAGATACGGAGGATCCCTCATGGAGCCAACTCACAATACCCAGTATTCGAGGGCCTAATTCAACCGGGAAAAAGTGTGCTGAAGCTATTCTTGATGATAGAGTGATTCATGCCTCAAGGAAAGATCACCAAGAGTTCTTGGTGAAATGGCAGGGACATGATGTATAGGAGAATACTTGGGAGAGGGGGACAAACCTCAAAGCCTACAAGAGCCTAATTGATGACTACCTTGCAAGTAAGGCGTCGAGGATGTCACCAACTCAAGTGGGGGAGAATGTCATGGGCGGCTTTCCAGTCATGCCCCATGACCCCTTGGACGCACCCCGTGGCATCCTGGCAAGCCACCCAACGCCCAGCGCCATAGTCGGCCCCGTGGTCTCGGCAGCTCCAAGTGACAAGCGCACAGGCGCCTCATTCGCCCAACTGATAACCAGCGCCAGCGCCCAGCCACAGGCAGATGCCCACAGCGCCACGCGCGCAGACAATGCCGTGCGCGGACCCTGATGCTAATGACAAAGTTGTTGCAAACAGACTTATTTCTACCTTGTAGAAGACTAAGTCCTTTTCATTGTAAATATAGAGTATATTTACTTTATTTTCTTTTAATATGAATCTACAGCTTCCTTCAATAAATTCATGTAACTTTGGTTTTTTTCTAAGCATTATTAGGGGGGGATCAAGCATTCAAAACTTTCTAGCAAGCAAACAATTCTCTGTACTGGTGTCTCTCCCCTTTGACACCGCGTAGCTTTTCTGTAATAGCTTTCATTTATACAATCAAGCTTTCTTTATCAATTCTCTCTTCTGTTCTCAGTTGCTCACGACATTGGTTTTTCCTTACGGCACTAACAATCTGGTCTAGCGTACGGAGAGGACCTCAGTTGGCGGACAACAATTGTACTGACATCGATTGCTTAGCCTTACGTTGCCCTTCCAAAGAACCTCAGGAAGGCGTCGCGTAATAATATATATGTATCTATTTTACTTTACTGAGCATGCTATAGTCGGCCGGGTACGACACCTATTATGCAATAACTAATCAGTTGGGTATGATGTAACATGATATGAGATATTACTGAGCCCTTGTGTGGCCGAGTACAATGATGTGTGATGTGAGGCTACCAACCCCTCTCGTGGCCGGGTACGACCAAGTCCTCTATGAGGCCGGGTATGAAGTGATGAAATATGCTCCCAAAAAGTGGCAGAAGATATATATATATATATATATATATATATATATATATTTGTATATGTATGTATGTATATGCATATGTATATGTATAAGTACAATATAAATTAATGCATGGTCCCAATGAGTGTCTTGGTTTTACAAAAGCTCGCATATATTTATGATTTATGGTGGTGGCTTATCTTCGGTATTCAAGTGGAAATCACGTATATCTCTAATGTTATGAATCTGATTTACTTTCTTTTTTAGACTTACATACTCAGTACATTATCTGTAATGATGCCCCTTTTTGGGTTGCTGTGTTCATGTCCACAGGTACTGGTAGACTCGATCAGGTCCCTCCCTAGTAGGATTTTGTTCCAGCTAATTGGTCGTTGCACTCCACTACTTTAGAGCAGCTGTTCGGAAGACGTCAGGTATCGAAGCATATGTTTTTGTCATTCTGGGTATGGTGGGACCCTGTCCCGATCTAGTTGTGTATGTGTATACCTTTTTTGGTACTCTTAGAGGCTTGTAGACTAGTGTTTGGCTGTATGTAAAAGAATGGATTGTAACCTTGTTGGGTAAAGAAAATGTATAACATATCCATGTTCTTTTGCAAGTCAGCTATATACGTTTTATTTTGACTGTGGCAGTAGCACTTCGAGGCCTCGTTGACCCTGATTTTATGATTAAGGAAGGAATAGAATGGATGTCGGTTCGCACTAGCCTTCGAGCGTCATGTGTCGGTCGTACCTCCTAAGGTTGGGGTGTGACAAACTTGGTATCAGAGAAGATCGTGTCCTAGGGAGTCTGTGTCTAGTAGAGTCTTGTTTGTGGGTATGTTGTTCACCATACTTATAAACAAAAGTCTATAGGATATCTAGGATTAATACCATTCTTTCTGATCTAGATCGAATGATAGAGCTGAGCCATAAGAATTCACTTCTAATCCCCATCTTGTTTGTGTTTATAGCAATGTCTACCACGAGATATCAAGCACTTGTTTAGGGACTAAATGAAGAAGTAGGATAAGGTACTAGCCAGGTGCCACTTGTCCCGATGGGTCAGCATGGACCCCACGATGAAGTTGGAAATCAGTTTTTAGGGACAACACACTAACCCCGGAATAGCACATAGGAACTAATGCACGCCTTATTCTTCCCCAGTTATTCCCGAGCAGGATTTAGATATGAGAAGTGCAGTACAACTATTGACTCAATTAGTGGCCTTTCAGGCTTAATGTCAGGCCCACGAGAGTTCAGGATTTAATAAATTTTGACCCCCCCCCCCCCC
>MCJB01015185.1:86056-136865 GCA_002018475.1 Nicotiana obtusifolia | reverse complement strand
TTTTGCCCCCCCCCCCCCCGATGTTTACAGGGGTAGATCCCAACGAAGATCCTAGAATTTTCTAGGCCAAATACAACAGACCTTACGAGTTATGCATGCCACTGAAACAGAGTCCATGGAGCTTGCCCCATACAGATTGTGAGATGTTGTGGTGACTTGGTAAGAAATGTGGGAGCGATCTAGGGTACGTCTTGCCCCACCTGTAGGATCAAAGGAGTCTTCTGAAGTCTTTCTATAGCAGTATTTACCTATCGAGCTTCCCCGAGCTAAGCAAGATAGATTCTTATGGTTGGAGCTGGGAAACATGAGTGTTCAGGAGTACAGTATGCAATTTAACTCTGGGACCACATTTGATCAATTAATGCACCACTGCTTCTTTGAGTCCGAACATGGACATTGCTCGTATACAAGCCTATGCGTAGAGCTTGGAGGATCGAAAAAGGCAATAGCAAGCTGCTCGAGCGCATGATCGGAGCCAACATAAAAGAGACCGGTCTACAAGTGATATTGGTGAGTCACTAGGTGAGTTTAGACCCCAATTTATCTGGCATCCATCTCATCCGACGGCTAGTGCAACGTCACAGTTCCTGGATCAGTGCCGTGATGGGATCACCTACTCCGGTCAAGGTTAGAATCCCCGAGGACAGAGCTCACAATATAGTGTAGATCCAGTAAGATTAGGCCCCCTCCCCCGGTGTGGTAGGAATCATTTTGGACATTGCCACCAGGGTTCAGATTTGTGCTATTCTATTCTTGTGGGCAGCCTGGTTATATCATGTGCTTTTTTTCAATAAGAAATATGGATGGCGTAATACGCCCAATGGGATCTACATCATCTTCTTCATCAACAACACATCCATGTGAGCAGGGTATGCAACCACCGATGGGAAGGGGTAGAGGTAGAGGTAGAATGTCTGGCCCGAGTGGGCAACATTAGAATCTTATCTATGCATTGTCAGGTCATCATAATTTAGAGTCATCACCAGACGTGATTACAGGTATGCTATCCGTATTTTCCCTTAATATATATGCTCTGATAGATCCAAGATCCATTTTGTCGTATATTTGCTCATTCATTTCTAGTAAATGTGGTAAGGAACCTGAATTGTTACGTCAACCATTTGAAGTGTCCACAATGAGTGAGATCATAGTCGCTTTCCCTAACAATGAGTATATGGCATGCTATCACCGTATCACTTTTATTTTGATCGAAAATCTCATTCGTCGGGTGCAAGTATGTGCATAGCGGTAGACGACTAAGCTGTCGGTTGTTTCAGGTTAGTATTTTTCTCTACCTTAAAGTAAATATCATTTTTATAATATTATTATTTAATATCATTATAATCAATTTTTGTTGTCTATTGAAGGAGGCATTATATCTACTTACCTATCCGCTAGTCACATCAGAGCTCTCTAGTAATGCAGACTTGCTAGGAGATCACCCCAAGGATCCTATCGAGATTTAATTTATTCATTTTACTTTAAATATTTCTCACTAATTATTAATATGTATATATAATTTTTTAGCTTCCTCTGACACCTATGACGGAGCTGGTAAATTTTAGTGCGATTTATTTAGGTGATCCCTCCCAGCATCCTGACGAGGAGCCCATTCAGGAGCCCGTTGAGACACATGTTTGACTATAAACATATTTAAGTTGTTCAATATTTGTTCAATATTCGTCAAAAAAATTCTTATTTTAAAATTTTTTGTAGCTTCCTTCAGTGCAATGGGATTCTTTTCTATATTTGGCTGGCCTTCTGGCCGAGTGTCCCGTTGATCCGGCTACATCGGTTGTGATTATTTTAGTTGAAAAAAGCTTACAATGGCCTAAAAGAAAGGGAGAAAAAGTTTTGCTCTTTCGGACGATCATGCTACAGATCACCTCGTGACAAAAAGACGGACGGAATGAAGATAACCCTGATACTATGGGTGGTTGGAAGGATATGCGCCTAAGGCCGACAGATAGGCTAAGGTATAGGGTTGTAGGACCATTGATAGTCTACTAATATATTTTTTTTATATATATATTACATTAAACCTTAATTTTGTGTAAATATTATTTTTATACTAAAAGTGAAAGACCTGAAGTGTAAAATTAAATTACTAAAATATGTATCAAAATTTGAAAGACATTTTTATCCCTCATCAAGGCGCTACTCCTATAATACTTATGTATAAAATTGTAAAAATACTTCATAATAAATAGTATAATATCAAAAAACAAAAAACGTAAAAATGCACTTCATAATGAATAATTAATCGTTTGATAATGCTAAGTCTTTTCAACTACTCTTAATTTAATGACTACTTAATGGATCGGGTCTCTTGGAAATGTCTTTTTACTTTTTATATTCCTTGTTAAATTCATTGAGTATGTGCTTATTACAGATAGAAATACTAATAATTGCATTTGAAAGATATTATTGTTTCATAAGAACTCTGTAATTTGAGTGGTCGTGTGACATGCCTATTAAATCATTTGCCAATAAGAATGACATATCTAGCAAGCTCTCGGAGATAATGGTGCCTTTGGCCCTTTGGACAATCATTTGTGTTGGACAAAACTAGAGGAGCCTATGCCCATTATATTATTGTGTTCAGGCAGATAATTTTTCGCTCTGATTTCTACTAAACTCGAAGAATATAGCTTTCTTACCACATCTGAAAGTGCTTTGGCTTTTGGATCAAGGATAGAATATGCAGGTTTGACCAGTGTGGGAATAGAAACTTCTCATTTTTCACTCTGTAGATTCTAATTATATATTGTTTTAATTACTTTTAAGTCTAACTAGAGCCAACAGCGAGACTCCAACATTAACCACAGTATACTCAGTGTAGTCTCACAAGTGAGTTAAGCCAACAGCGAAAGGAAAGGTAAAATATTCTTCTTCTCTTCCTCTTTCTCTTTTGTTTTTCTTTTTCGATGTTCATTGGATTATGTCATTTTCATTGTTCTACCTCGTTTAGTTGTAAAATTATTAAATTATAAAGCGAATAGATATTGATATCCTGGCCGTTTTAAAAAAATTTCAAGATGTTTTGGTCGAAGGAACATAATTTTTCTGTACCTTGTTTAAAAAATCAAAAATCTTTTAATAGTTATGTTCTTTATCCCTTCTCCTTTAGTATATGTGCATTGTGAGTGGAAGAAAGAGAGTAGCATGGAACACTACTTTAAGTTTGACGCAGATTTTGGAGCTTCCAGTAGCCATCCTGAAGAAGCTGGTACATATACTATTAACAAGAAACCATATATTGTTCTTAAATGTCGCTTCGCAAAGTAACTGAAGTTTGTATTTCAAACTCTGACAAGTATTGTTATGTTAAATGTTGCTTTGCAACAGTAAAATTTTGTTACAAATGAGCTTAAAGATATTTCTCCATGTTGTCATAATTTTAATATTCTGTTAACTGTACAGCTTGCGACTTTTAAACTTTGCCTTCTCAAGCCTGAAAGAAGACTAAAGGTCAGAGAATGACCAAAATACTATTGTGAGTAACATCAATACAAGTCAACACATTACACTACTTTAATGTAAGCAAAAAGAAGAACCAAACATCCAAATCACAATAAGGTATCCCAACTTTTGCGGGGTAGGTTTCCTATCACGACTCAAATCAGGTCGTGATGGCGCCCAACGATGTTGTTAGGCAAGCTAACAGTAAACCTCCGATCTAGCTATCCATTTTTAACCTTTAAACTTAAAAATTTCATTAGATAAATGAAAATTTAATCTAGATCTTATGGAAATATGTGTACTGCTTTACAAAAATAACGAGTACGAATATAAATATATCACAATGATAATAATAATAAGTACAATGGTGAATAAACCACTACTAACCCTCAAAACTTGGTGTCACAAGTACATGAGCCATCTAGGGAATATACAAAACCACTACAGCTACAGTAAGAAATGAAATAAACAGAAATAATAAATAAGATAGAGAGAGATTCCGGGTGCTGCAGATGGAAGCATGGAAGACAACTCACCACTAAGTCTCTGTGCGATGCGTCTACGCGCCCGTATGACCACTGGAAGTACCTGTCTCAGTACCTGCACAATCAATGCAAAAGTGTAGCATGACTACGTAAATTAACGCATACGTAGTAAATATCTAGTCTAACCTCGAAAAAGTAGTGACGATGGGTACTTGACACTTACTAGTGGTCAAAATAATAAAATACAAAAAGTAGATAGGTATAGAACACAACAAGTAACAATGAAACAGATAAGCTTTAAATAATAAATTTCCAAACATGGATCATTACGAAATCAATAAAATACCACGACTGGCCTCGCGGCACTAAATCAACTAATACCAACACCAAATCAATCTCAAGTGTTATGCATGAGTCTGCCAAGATGAACGACCTGATCCCATAGGAATAGTATTACACAATACGTCAAGGCGACCGGCCCGATCCCATAAGAATAACTCACAATACTGGCGAGTCGAATGGCCCAATTCCATAAGAATAATTTGTAATCCTGCCGAGGCGAACGACCCGATCTCATAAGAATAGAGAAATTCTCACACTCGCGAAAATAGATGTGAGTCGAGAAAAAGTGGAACTATCGAAATTTCCAAAGTAAGAGGTTCAATCATTATTTTTATTCTCGTCCCTGTCTCAGTCATGAATTAAAGAAATCAAACAAATAAGATTATTCCAAATAGCACATTTAAAGCATGATATGAATCTATGTCTACCCGGACATATTCATGAATCTATCTACGTACGGACTCTCGTCACCTCGTGTATGTAGCCCACACAATAAGTAGCACGCACCAATTAATACACCTAAGGGGATAATTCCCTCTTACAATATTAGGCAAGAAACTTACCTCGCTTCCAAGCTCATTACTCGACTCTTAAACCTCACTAGTAATCCCCAATCGATGTTGAGCAACCCGAAACTAGTCAAAAGTCGTACAAACAAATAAATATATGCTCAAAAGTTTAGAATATATCTATTAATGTTTTTTCCCAACCAAATTCGGAAAGTCCATAATAGTCACTCCCGAGCCCCCGTGCCCGAAATCTGGAAATATTTGAAAATAAGTATTACCCATGACATTACAAACTCAAATATATAATTTATTCCCAATTTTATATCCAATTTCGTGGTCAAATATCATTTTTATCAAACCCAAAATTTCCAATAAAATCCTACTATTTCCACTATTTTCCATGTTAGAATCTACCCATAATCCATGTACTTAACTCAAATGTTGGTAGAAATCACTTACCTTGTGATGTTGACGATAATACCCCACAAAAGATCTCTCAATTTCATCTAAGATCAAGTGATGAGAGAAATGGACTAAGTCCCGAAACAAAAGTGTTCTACCCAGGCCTTTTCTTCTTCGCGATAGCGGAAGAAGCCTCACGATCGCGAAGGCCAAGCTGGCTCAGCCCATCTCCTTCCTCTATGTGTTCGCGACATCAGGCTCGCGTTCACGGTGACCAGCATCCCCAGCCCTTCGCATTCGTAGTCCCCCAGCCGCGTTCGTGAAGGCCATTAGCCTTCCAGCCCCACCAGCCCCACAAACCTCAACCTTACTTTGCATTCGCGAAGGGGTCTACGCGTTCGCGAAGAAGGACCAGATCCTCCAACGCATTTGCGAGGACCTCCTCGCATTCACAAAGAGTAAAATCTCGGACTCCTCTCTCGCTTTCATTGTGATCGCGGGACAACCTTCGCAATCGCGAAGAATATCAGCACACCAACAGTTTTAGCCAAGTTTAACTATGCTCTAAGTGGTTTAGAACACACCCGAGCCACCCGGGACCCCATCCAAATTTACCAATAAGTCCATAAACATACTACGGACCTACTCGAAGTCTCAGAACATATAAGATAACACCGAAACCAAGAATTGCACCTCCAAACCAAGTTAATCAACTTCTAAGCTTCAAACACATTTCAACAAACTCTGAACATGACGAACCATGCTTAGACAACTCTGAATGATGCTGAATTTTACACACTCGTCATAGATCACAATACGAACCTATTATAAGGCTTGAAATCACAAATGTACATTGATAACACCAAAGTCCACTTCAAATCAAACTTAGAAAATTCTAAAATCTTCAAAATGCCAACTTTCAACAATAAAGCGCCGAGGTGCTCCCGGTCCACCCAAAAAACAATCCAGACATACGCCAAGTCCAAAATCACCATACTAACCTATTGGAACTTTCAAATTCCGATTCTGAGGTTGTTTGCTCAAAATGTTCAAGTCAAACTTGGCCACCTTAGGCCACTATTATGGGACTAACTGTTCCGAATTCAACCCTTCCTAAGCCAAACCAACCATCCCTGCAAGTCATAAAACAGTAAAAGCACATACAGAAAGTCTTAAATAGGATAATGGGGATTTAGAAAGAAAAACGACTGATTTGGTCATTATATTCTCCACCTCTTAAACAAATGTTCATCCTCTAACGGGTTTAGAATCATACGTGGAGTGCCGTATAAGTGTGGATGTCTGCTCCGCATGTCCTCCTCAATCTCCCAAAGTCTCCTCCTCAACTGGGTGACCCCTCCACTACTTAAATCTTCTTAGATATCAACTGGCATACCTGCCTGTCAACAATGGCAATTGGCTCCTCCTCATAACCCAAATTCTTATCTAGCTAAACTGTGCTGTAATCCAACACATGTGACCTGTCAGCATATTACCTCCGGATCATAGACACGTGGAATACGGGATGAACTCCCGATAGGTTAGGAGGCAAGCGGGCCTGTATGCAACCCCTCCAACTCGCACCAACACCTTGAATGGAATGATGAACCTCGGACTCACCTTGCCCCTCTTTCCTAATCTCATGATACCCTTCATCGACGAGACTTTCAAGAGAACCTTCTAGCCCACCATAAATGATAAATCACGTGCCTTCTGATCAGGGTAACGCTTCTGTCTGGACTGTGTTGTGCGAAGTCACACCTGAATCAACTTTACCTTATCCAAGGCATTCTTTACCAAATCGGTACCATATAATCTAGCCTCGCCGGGCTCAAACCAACCAATGGGGGAACGACATTGTCAACTATACAAGGCTTTAAGTAGAGCCATCTCAATGCTGTACTGATAACTGTTGTTATAAGCAAATTCGGTCAATGGTAAGAATCGATCCCACTGCCCTCTGAAATCAATCACACATGCTCTGAGCATATCCTCTAGAATCTGAACTGTCCGCTCCAACTGCCCGTTGGTCTGTGGATGAAAGGTCATGTTGAGCTTTACCCGGGTACCCAGCTCACTCTGTACAGCTCTCTCAAAATGTAAAGTGAATTGAGTGCCTCTATTTGATGTAATGGAAATAGGCACGCCATGCAATCGCACGATCTCCTGAATAAAAATATAGGCCAACCTCTCTGAAGTGTAAGTAGTCACCACCGGAATAAAGTGTGCAGACTTTGTTAATCTGTCGACAATGACCTAAACGACATCAAATTTGCTCAACATCCACAGTAACTAACCATGAAATCCGTAGTGACGCGCTTCCACTTCTAATCCAGTATAAATATCCGCTGAAGTAGGCCGCTTTTCCTCTAGTGCTCGTACTTAACCTGCTGGCAATTCAGACATCTAGCCAAATACTCAACTATGTCTTTCTTCATTCACCGCCACTAGTAATACTGCCTCAGGTCACGATACATCTTTGTGGCACCTGGATGAATAGAATAATGCAAACAGTGTGCCTCCTCTAGAATCGTCTCCCTCTAGCCATCAATATTAGGAACACATAAGCGACCCTGGAGTTGTAGAACACCATCAACCCCGATAGTAAACTCCTTGGCGTCACCCCATAACACCATTTCTCTAAGGACCGGCAAGTGCGGATCATCGAAATGACAAGCCTTGATCCACTCCAATAAGAAGACTGAGCCACAACACATGCAAGAACTCGACTTGGCTCTGAAATATCCAACCTCATAAGTCGGTAAGCTAAGGACTGGATGTCCAAAGCCAATGGTCTCTCTTCTGCTAAAATGACTCTCGGCCTTTCCGCTCAAGGCATCCGCGTCCACATTTTTCTTGCCCCAATGATAGAGGATGGTAATATCATAATCCTAGTAACTCAAGCCACCTGCATTGCCTCAAATTAAGATCCCTCTACTTAAACAAATGCTACAAACTGTGGTAATCAGTGTAGAACTTGCACGATACCCCATAAAGATAATGCCTTAAGATCATGAGAGCATGAACTATCGTCGCTGATAACCGTGGATTTTAACCACTTATTATTGCCTTCTTACTTTAGGTTTAGTCCGAAAGTGTTGATTTTTGTTTCCAAAACTAATGAAATTGTGCAAATTGAAGGCACGTTGGAGAATTGGACCACGACGAAAAAATTTAAGTCAAAAAGGAGTGTTCTGAATCATAAAGCAAGAAGGAGTGCAGCAGGCCAAAAGTGCTATCTGCAGAAGAAAGTGTGGGACCGTAGAATTACCTCTGTGGTCGCAGATCTGGTACCTGAAGCTTAGAGGATGTTTTGAAAAGAGCTCACCGCGCACAATTGTGGCCGTAAAACTTGGTCGATTGAAAAGAATTCAAAAAGTTTAGAGAATGTGCAAAACGATCAAGTGTGAAGCCTTACCAAAAGTGCAGCCGCAGAAGGAAAAGTGCAGCCGCAGTAGTTGAAGTGCAGTCGCAGACTGAATTTTTTGGCTGCAGAAGTCCTCCACCTGCAGAGCTAAGAAAAGTGCGGATCGCACATGCAATTGTGTGGCCACAAAACATCCCGAAGGACATTTTTTTCATCTAATTTTGGGTCACCATAAATAGACGGGAAATACCTTTTTAGGGAAAGTTCTTTAATATTTAGTGTTGTAGCCATTATACTTTACTACTTTGGGTAATTAGTGACCATTTTGGGTGAAGAAGCATTAGTTTTATCAATTTAATTTTGTTTTATGGCTTTAATTAGTTTTTCTTCCTAGTTTCCTTCAATTTCTATCATGAGTAGCTAGATTTTCTCTAGGGTTATGAACCAATCCTAGTGTGAAAATCTTATGGGTGATTAATCTAATACTTGTTTAGGATTAGGTGTTTATTATTTAGCCTTGTTCATGCATTATTTCTAGAATTAATGGTTTAAAACATTGATTCATGCCTGTTTGACTTGGTTCTTACTTGAGAAAGAGGGACTTAGTCTAGAAAAATTTGGCTAACAAGAAATTGGGCTAGTTAAGGTTTTGACTAGCCTAATTAAAGGATTTGAACTAGAGATTGGGAAAATCTGACTTGAGATCATATCAACTATTTGAATTGATACCCAATCGTGATTGAGAAAGCAAATTTGGGCAAAATCACTCTATAGCCGAGAGGTATTGAGTGGGTAATTTAGAATTGAGAGTTATATTACACCCCGATCACTAAAACAAGCATTAACGTGATTTACCCATTAGGCTAACACCTAGGTGAAGGTTACATCCCTAGACCTCTTACCCATTTGATAAAAACAACAAAAATAATTACTCGTTTTCTAGTCTCTTTTCCTTAGTTAATCATTGCTAGTGTCAATTTTAGAAGTAGAAAAAAAATTCCCTTATTTGGAAGCGCAATTGAGTTATTTCATTTACGCTCATCAAGTGTACACCCTAACACCCATATATAATTTCCAGTGAAAATCGACCCCGACTCTTGTTGGGTACTATTCTTCCAACGACTGTTTCCACTCACTATTGAGTGTGGATTGGGCGTGGATCAATTTTTGGCGCCATTGCCTGGTTGTTTTAACGGTGTTAGCTATATATTTGAGTTTGTTTTTGAAATATATTCTTTCCCTTCTATGTTACTAACTTGTTGAAGAAACCATAGGTACAAACAAGACGAACAATGAGCACGGAATATGCCATTTGGGGACTTGGACGTCGAGGAGGAATAACTCGATGAGGTACCTCAAGTGCCATAACCGAATCAGTGAGGCCGAATTTTACAAGACAACATGCCCGTACCACTCCCACCTCCACCACATCAACCACAAGTGGCACAACACCATATATTGCCCAACGAAAGTTATGCTAGTGCAATAGTCCCCCTCGTATTAGGGCAGACAACATTCAAATTACCAATGTGATGCTCGCTTTGCTTGAGCAACGAGGATTTTTCAACGGTGCACCAAGTCAAAGTGCGTATAAACATTTGAAGGGCTTTGTGGATATGTGTTGGGGGAGCAAGCAAACTAATATTTCCAAGTATGCTTTAAGGCTAAGGCTTTTTCCCTTCTCTCTACAGGGTAAAGCTTTATATTAGTTGGAACATTTGCCGATCATTCTATACTTACTTGGGATGAGTTGGCGAACACGTTTATTGCAATGTTTTTTTCTCTCAGGCATATGCCTGCTCTTAGGGGTGAAATATTGGCTTTCAAGCAAGAGCCAATAAATCTTTGCATGAGATTTGGGAGAGGTATCGGACAATGGTGGAGTACCCGAATAATGATATGACCGATAATATGATCCAATAAACTTTCTACCGTGGTATCAATACTACAAACCAATGTGTGGTCAACCAATTGGCCGGTGGAAACTTCATGACAACACCTTATGCGGAGGCATATGAAATTCTTGATGAGATGGCGGAAACATCGATGAATTGGCAATCCCTAGCTAATGTTCCACAAGATGATCCCAACATGATACACCTCCACAAAGAGTTGCAAGACTATGGGCAAGCCATTGCCGAATTGACAAAAATCATGTCTCCACTAGCAAAGGCCCAACTTAATCAAGTGCAAGCTCCTAAGCAAGTTCATGCTGTGGAGGGAGTTAATGTGTTGGTGAACAAGAAAAGGACCAAGGGTCCACAAATGCAAACCCGAGTGGAGAATTATGTGCAAGATGATGGTGGTTTTGATCAAGATGATTCTTATCATGATAAAGAAGAGGAAGTTCAATACGTGAACAATTTTTAAGGGCAACGAAATAACTTCCAAGACTCAAATCAACAACAATGGCGACCAGAAAATAACCAAGGAAATTGGATTTCCAACAATCAAGGAAATTGGTATAATAACAATAATCAAGGAAATTGGAGTGGAAACAACCAAGGAAATTAGGGAGGCAACAATCAAGGTGGTTGGGGAAACAATCAAGGCAACCGGGGGTTGGGTTTGCAAAGGTTCCCAATGTATATAACTGAGCAACCCACCTCCTTATCCTTCACATGGTTCAAGTTCTTCAAACAATGGGATAGGTCATATTGAGAATATGTCTAAGTAAATGATGGAAAAGAATGCCGAACTTGCCTCACACAACACATCAATCCGTAATCTAGAATTTCAAATGGGCAAATCTCTCAAGCTCAAAATTTTCGTCCTAACGGTGCACTACCAAGTGACACGATAGTGACACCAAAGAGTGGTAATAATATGGGGCATGCTATGGTGGTTATCATAAGAAGTGGAAGAGGCGGGAATGCACCCACCTTAAGTGAAAGGCGACTTGTAGATGTTGACCAAGTGGTACAGGAGGAGAAGATCCCAAATATTGTTGTTCAAGCAAATGATGAGATTCAGATTAATATTGATGATAGTGTTGAAGAGACTCAAGAGGAGGTGAACCCGTCTAGGAAGCAAATCATTGACATACCTAAATCTGTAGTGCAAAAGGCTAGGGCACCATTGCCTAAGCCTCCACCTCCCTACCCTCAAAGACTTGCCAAGCAAAATGGTGAGAACCAATTCAAGAAATTCATTTAAATGATGAAGAGTCTTTCAATTAATGTGCAATTGGTAGAAGCTTTGGAACAAATGCCCGATTATGCCATGTTTATGAAAGACCTTGTGACCAAGAAGCGGTCAATGAATTTTGAAACTATCAAGGTCACTCATCAAGTGAGTGCAATTGTTCATTCCATGGCTCCTAAGTTGTAGGATCTCGATGCTTTCACAATTCCTTGTACAATTAGAGTGCTGAGTTTGCTAAAGCTCTTTGTGATCTTGGGATAAATTTGATGCCCTATTCGGTTTTCAAAACTTTGGGAATTGTACAACCAAGACCCACATCTATGAGGTTGCAAATGGCAGATCGTACCATGAAAAGGCTGTTGGGTGTGATTGAAGATGTTTTGGTCCAGGTTAGTAAGTTCATTCTGCGGGCGGATTTGTTATTCTAGATTGTGAAGTTGATTATGAAGTGTCAATCATTATTGGGAGACCTTTCCTTGCTACGGGTAAGGCTCTTTGTGATGTGGAAGCCGGAGAACTCACTTTCCGGGTTGGTGATGGACAAGTGGTATTCCATGTGTGTAAGTCTATGCGGCAACCAAATAACAATGAAGTGTGTTCTTTTGTGGATTTGGTGACCGATATTATTGTTGATGGTGCAAGTGCAACAATCAACGTTGGTGATATTGTGGAGCTGTTTTGCTCAACTTTGATGATGACGAGATAGATGGTTTCATGAAATGCGTGAATTCTTTGCAAGGAATAGGCTGGTACAATTATGCACCCGGAAAATTATCTTTGGATCTTGAGAATAGGAAGACTCATCCTACAAAGCCTTCTATTGAAGAGCCACCTACTTTTGAGCTGAAGCCATTGACTCCACACCTTCAATATGAATTTCTTGGCCCTTGTTCTACTTTACCGGTTATTCTTTCCTCTTGTTTGACTAACGTGCAGGTTGATTCCACATTGGCAGTGTTAAAGAGGAAGAAAGCTATTGAGTGGACTTTGGTGGACATTCGGGATATAAGTCCCATCTTTTGCATGCATAAGATTTAGTTAGAGAATGCTGCTAAACCGTCTGTTGAAAATCAAAGAAGACTTAATGAGGCTATGCAGAAAGTTGTCAAGAAGGAGATTATCAAGTGGTTGGATGCCGGGATTGTCTACCCCATCTCCAATAGTTCATGGACCTGTCCGGTTCAATGTGTTCCAAAGAAGGGGGCATGAAGGTTGTTACCAATGATAATAATGATTTTATTCCTACAAGAATGATGACCGGTTGGAGGGTTTGTATGGATTTTCGTAAGTTCAATAAAGTTACAAGGAAGGATCACTTTCCATTTCCTTTCTTAGACCAAATGCTAGATAGATTACGCGACCGAGCTTTCTATCATTTTTTTGATGGGTACTCGGGCTAAACAAAATTTTCATTGCTCCGGAAGATCAAGAGAAAATAATCTTTACATGTCCTTATGGTACTTTTGCTTTCAAGAGGATACCTTTTGGTTTGTGTAATGCACCGACGACTTTTCAACGGTGTATGATGACTTCTCGGTGGTTGGGGATTCTTTTGATGATTGTATTGAAAATTTGTACAAAGTATTGGCTAGATGTGAAGAGACTAATGTGGCGCTCAATCGGGAGAAATTCCATTTTATGGTTGAGAAAAGCATTGTCCTTGGCCATAAAATCTCAAGGAATGGAATTGAAGTTCACAAGGCAAAGATTGAGGTGATTTATAAGCCTCCACCCCAACTTCGGTGAAGGGTGTGCGGAGTTTTCTAGGCCATGAGGGTTTCTACCGGCGCTTTATCAAAGATTTCTCTAATGCGGTAACCCATTGTGCAAGCTCCTTGAAAAGGATGCCAAGTTCCATTTCAATGATAATTGTATGAGGGCTTTTGAACTATTGAAGCTAAAGTTGACAACTACTCCTATCATTACCGCTCCAAATTGGATTTGCCTTTTGAACTAACTTGTGATGCAAGAGACGTAGCGTTTGGGGCTGTTTTGGGGAAACATATTAACAAAGTTTTTCATTCGGTTTACTATGCTAGTAAGACCATGAATAGTGTCCAAGTCAATTACACCATTACGAAGAAAGAGCTCCTTGCTATTTTGTTTACAATTGAGAAGTTCTGCCCATACTTGATGGGTGCAAAGGTTATTGTCCACACGGATCACGCGTCGCGTCGCTATCTTATGAGAAAAAAGGACTCTAAAGCCTGGTTGATGAGATGGGTACTCTTGTTTCAAGAATTTGATATTTATATTCAAGATAGGAAAGGTAGTAAAAACCAAGTGGCGGACCACTTGTCTTGTTTGGACGAGGAGGGGAGGCCACATGATGGCCTTCAATTTAATGGCTCCTTCCCCGATGAGCAACTTTTGGCAATTTCAATGAAAGAGGTACCATGGTTTGAGAAAATGGCAAATTTTCTTGTGAGTGGAATCATTCTGGATGAGTTCTCTTCAAACCAAAGGAATAAGCTCAAAAGAGATTGTCAAGATTATTAGTGGGATGAACCATACCTTTTCCATATTTGTACGAATGGGTGATTAGAAGGGGTGTACCAGAAGAAGAGCAAGGCGATATTCGGGGTGCTTATCATTTTTCGGCATATGGTGGTCATCATGGTGGAGCAAGAATGGCAGCCAAAGTTCTTAGTTGTGGCTTCTACTGGCCTACTCTTTACAAGGATGCAAGTGACTTAGTGAAGAGATGTGATGAATGTAAACGAGCCGGTGGAATTTCAAAGAAACAATGAGATGCCTCTCACAACCATCTTAGAGATTGATATTTTCGATGTTTGGGGCATTGAATTTATGGGCCCTTTTGTGAGTTCTTGTGGAAATACTTACATTTTTGTCATAGTGGATTATGTGTCCAAATGGGTTGAGGCCGTTGCCTTGCCCAACAATGAGGCGAGAAGTGTAGTGGCTTTCTTGAAGAAGAATATTTTTACAAGATTTGGTACTCCATGTGCAATCATAAGCGATGGGGGGTCACAGTTTTGCAACAAGGCTTTTGCCACTTTACTTAGCAAGTATGGTGTTACTCACAACGCCACGACTCCCTATCATCCACAAGTTAGTGGTCAGTTAGAAGTCTCCAACCGGGAGATAAAGAGTATCTTTTCTAAAACAGTGAATGCTATTAAGACAGATTGGTCAAAAAGCTTGATGATGCGTTATGGGCTTATCAGACGGCTTACAAAACACCTATCGGAATATCTCCATACCAGTTAGTGTTCGGGAAATCTTGTCATCTTCCGGTGGAACTATATCACAAGGCAATGTGGGCTTTAAAGAAATTGAATCTTGATTGGGATGTAGCTGTTAACTTGCGGGTTGCACACTTGAATGAATTGGATGAGTTCCGGTACCATGCATATGAAAGTTTGTCCTTGTAGAAAGAAAAGATGAAATATCTTCTTGAAAAAATACATTTGGAACAAATAGTTCAAGGTGGGTGATCTTGCATTGTTGTTTAACTCAAGATTGAGGATGTTTCCCGGGAAGCTAAAATCCAAGTGGAGTGGTTCGTTTGAAATTGGTGGTGTGACACATTTCGGTGCATTGGATTTGAAGAACAAGAACAATGAAGTATTCCGAGTCAATGGTCACCGGGTGAAGCACTACTTGGTTAAAGTTGGAGAGAGCCAAATGGTGGCGGTCATTTACTTCACTTAAGGATGCTTTGACATTGTGTCGTGCCGTGACATTAAATCAGGCACTTCTTGGGAGGCAACCCAACTTCTTTTGCTTTTTTATTTTGTAGTTAGGTGTTATTTGTTGTTTCTAACTTGATTTGAAGTGTGCTACAAGGTCTAGTGTTACATGCAAGAAGGGTAGAAAAAAAAAGGCTAAGTGTTAAAGGAAATGCGGACAACATAATTTAATGCGGCCGCAGAAAAAGTTGTGCCATGGCAGGAGAGCTTGTACAACCGCAAATTTCACCTACAGACTGCACTTCTAGAAGATAGACAACATGTCAAATTGCAAAGTCTCTAAAGTTTTTCCCTGTCAGTAAGAGGTAAATATGTAATCGAGAGAGGAATTGTGCGACCGCACTCAAAATTGTGCAGACAACAACATCAAAAACAGAGAACTTGTCCCTAGGTGAAGGAGTGCGGACCGCACTTGGATTTGTGCGACTGCACTCGACCTTTTTCCCTCTCATTTACTCTAAGTATGAATAGGAGTTTTGGCCTTATTTTACATATTTCACTGTCCTGAGATTCATAGTTGCTCTAGAGCTTATCTGAGGATCCTTTCACTATCAAACACACACACCCATTTGCACTCATAGGATCTTGCACAATCATTTCATCTGGTATGTTTCAGTGCATATTAATCTTTTGTGTTAGTTTAATTTTTGAATTTTTTAGTTTCTTTTTAGGCCATTTGTTATTAAAGTTCATCGATGTGTCCATTTGGGGTAGATCTGTATTGGGTAGTCACTAATACATGCTAAAATGGGCCGCGTTAACTAGATTTGATGTGTATACCATTTGCCATATCGATTTACAAGTAATTATAAAAATTCAAAAGTGAAAAACATGACTGCTCATTGAATTTTGAAAACTACGGCCACACTGAATTTATGCAGTCTGCAGTTAGATTGTTGTGGGCAACTGGTGCAGGCAAGCGCTTTTTGTGGCCGCACTTTAATTGTGCGGACCACAGAATTACTGGGGAGGCCTCACTTTGGGTTCGCACTACTAATAGAGACTTGTCTCTTGAAAGCTCAAAAGTGCGGACTGTAGATGAATTCCACGAACGCACTTTGGCCGTCGCACTGCCTTTAGAGAGGAGGCATCTGAGTCTCTAAACTTTTTTTCAGAAGTACGGCCGCACATGAAAATGTGCGGTCCACACTCTTATTCTGTGGCTGCATATCAAAAAAATGCAAACCATAGATCTCATATTTTCTAAGCATATCTTCCTATCGTAACCCTACTGTGTCCACATTGTTCTCCCTGTCTTACATAAGCCCTAGTTGTGTTAAATGATAATATGCAACTAACAATCCTTTTTGTTTTGGTATACCTAATGATTCGATCACGAGGCCGCAAAGAAATTTCCAAAGGTAGAGGAGAATCTTCTAGGGGTCGAGGCAGAGGTTCCTTGCCCCTCAATGTACCCAAGAATGTTCGAAGGAAGGCCACAGTAGGCAAAGGGAGGGGTGCAACCCCCTCTGAGTCTAGATAGACGTGAGGTTTCCGAGGGCAACCTCGTGTCTATTCCGGAGGAGCAAGCAGCTGCACAGTCCAAGCCACAGGGGTGATCTAAGCCTCTGCATGTGGTTTCATCATCTCACCGCACTTCCGAGGATTCGAAAAGCGATAGCTAGGCTCCGAGTCAGCTGCTCCAGTTTTCGGTACGCAGGATATTCCAGATGATGGAACAGAAGGAGAAGGTACATCTATAGGGGTTGAGCAGGCAAAAAAGAAGGGAGCATGGGAAGACAGATTTGTGAGTTTAGCTGCTTTCATTGATTTCCAGATGTGGTGGCCGGTGAGATCATTGACACATGAGAGGCAATTTCTGTTGAGGGATCTTGATAGATACCACCCTGCAGTTTTGGAGCAGTTCAAGATGAGAAAGGGATGGATATTGATATCTAAGAAGGTCGTGGATGTCAAGGAGCACCTTGTTCATGAGTTCAATGCCAACATTTCACACATTCGAAAGGGGACAAAGGTGACCAATGCACACCACCTTAAGGTGAAGTTTGATCGACACATGCTGAATGCGTACTTGGGATTTGTAGATGTGGAGCCTAAGGAGTACCTAGAGAAATTAGCCTTGAAAGAAGAGGCCTAGCCGTGGCTTGCTAAGATCTTAGCACCGGGACCACCTCCACCATGGATCACTGTTGGGGTACCCACTCAGCGGAGTATATTGAGCTTTGAGACAAAAGGTTGGCATACCTTTGTGTGTATCAGGCTTGACCAGTGCCAGAATGAGAACAACTTGCCTATTCCACATGCTGTTCTAGTGGCTTCTACCATGGCCGGGTACCCGATCAATATGGATACCCTAATGTCGACCAACATCACTTTGGTAGCGTAGTAAACTAACATCTCTTACCCCTACCCCAGCACTATTACATGGTACATCACAGATGCAAAGGTAGAGCCAAAGACATTTGATACGAAGGTGAAGCCGAGGAAGCCGTTTGAGTGGTACTCGCTACAGGATCCGGCCAACCCGAAGAAGAGTGCTCAGCCTTCTACTATTACTGGCCAGTCTGATTATAAGGCCCCATAAAATTTTACCTAATCCCCGGAGTTTCGTGGTGCCAAAGTAGGCTTATGTGTTGGGACTTTTTGGGTTGAGCAGTGCATTTGGGAGTAGAAGAAAATTTTTGGAAATACAAGGCATTTTCTGCGGTCCATTCTGCGATCACTGAACTGATCTGCGGACAGTATATGTGCCGTAGACCGAGGAAGAAATCTGGGAAAAAAAAATTTAGACCATTATGCGGCCGCATAATCACTTTGCGGGCCATATAATCCCTCACAGACCCAGCACAAAAAAAATCTTTTGGAGGAACGTTCTGTCACGCATTATGCGACCACAAAACAGGTCTACAGACCGTAGACCGGTGCAGAGTGAGGCAGGGGTGCCTAGTTCCGTAGGGCCATTATGCGGTCCATCTTGCGGACCGCAGAAGCATTATGTGGTCGCATATGCGACTGTAGACCTGCATCGGGGCTTCTTTTTTTTTTTTTTAATTTTTAAACCCGACTCCATTCTTATAAAACAGCCTTAGGGATCATTTTTTAAAGGTAAAACCATATATTTCTAGAGAGAGGGAGTGCCATAGAATGAGAGGGGATGTTCCTAAGCTCATCATCCATCAATTCTTGCTCAACATTGAAGAATTTGCAAGAAGAATTCACTAGCTCTTCATCCTAGAGGTAAGGTTCTACTCCATAGCCCTCTATTTCGTGATTTTAATTTTAAATAGGTAATAAGCCAACACAATTCTTGGGTGTGGGTGTTGTTTATTTATACATGCATGTACCATCAAGGGTAGTGGGAAGATTGTTGAGCTCTTTTGGGTGAAATTTGGGTAGTGGGGGTGAAAGAATCCACTGTAGGAGGACCTTGAAACCTTATATGCACACCTAGGGTTTGATAAAATGCTCAAGTGAGCTGGAACTATGAACCCCTTCCTAATTTGTGTTCCATTTTGCTATATCTCTAAATAGATCGAAGTGGGTAAGATTTCTAGAACATTGTAGTAATTTAAAATGCTCGAGGCAAGTATGTTTCCTAAACTTCTCTTAGAGTTGAGTCCCCACGATGTTCTTGTAAGTCTCGTTGTCCATTATGAATTGAATTTTATAAATAATTTTGGTGTTGAAAGATGTATTTATATGAATATGTTCAAAATGTGTTCCGAAATATTCTTATCATGTTATGTTGTTCTTCGGGAGCATGTTCAAAGTATGAGTATGTATTATAATGTTGTGACTTCAATTCAAGCTCAAATGAAAGTAATCATATCAAATTTTGTAAGAAATCACATGTGCCTAACACCCTAAATTGGTCAAATGTGTGCTCAAAGTCTTGAATAGAAATGTTTGTTGATGACGACCCGTGTTAATGTTTGAAAGTGAAATAGTGCGCATGAATTATGACGTACGGCCAATATGCCATGAATTATGTTGCATTATGACCAATGATGCTAACCCCAAAACTACACGTGCCGGTGTAGGAGTGATTGAGGGGTAAATTCACGTGTTAATGTGATGAGACTGCTTTCCCTTATAAGGGATGAGATTGGTGTGTTGAGATGTTTCCCCTTAAATAGGATGAGATTAGTGCTAGCGAGATGTTAAGTGATGTTGACCCACACGACATTATGGTGAGACGGGTTAGCCGAGCGGGCTGAGATCGGATGCCATGCCACGCACATAGTGGTATTGTGAGTTTATGTCTAAGGTGAGACGACTAAGCCGGGTGGGTTGAGATCGGACTCCGTGCTAAGGCATGGTTCGGTGCTAAAGATCTCCCAACTTAATTTACCGAAACCTATATGAAATCTACATTTCCCCTAACTTGACACTTTGATACCGTTTAAGTCTTTTATTGATTTCATATTTTATTCTCTGTTTACTGTTGCTCTTTCTGTTGAGAGGGTGTTTAGTTTTACATACTAGTACTATTATATATGTACCAACGTTCCTTTTGCTGGGGGCGCTGCATCTTTAATGAATGCAAGTGGTTCCATAGCAGGTGGTATTGACCAGTGATAGCAGCACACCCTCTCCTCAGCTGATTTGGTGAGCCTCACTTCATTTCGGGGTCCTGTATCTTATATCCTTTGTACATAGCGTTTTGAGGTATAGCCGGTGCTGGCACTGGCATATCACTCTTTTGTTCCTGTTAGAGGCTCCGTAGACATAGTGTGGGTTGTATTTTTTTTTTGGGAAGGTTAAACTAAAAGTGCTGTAATTGTATCATCTGTTCCACTTTAACTATGATTGTACAATGTACTATTTTGGTGACTTGTTAATCTCGTAACTAATGGGAATGAACTAGTGTTTTCACATGACCTCTTACGGTCTAATTAATGAAATATAATCTTCTCGTTATTCATGGGTGAGTTGTGTAGAAGTCATTGTAAAGGCTTGCTTGATCAGGGTATCTCCGTTGAGCGATGGTCGCGCTCCCCGAGGTCGGGGCGTGACACAGATAAGCCGATAGTGGTATATTCTGACGCAACAGATATTCCATCTACACCAGTTGAGCCCTCTCCTAGTGCAACAACTATGCCTCCGCCGCCATCTTCAGCTCCTTCCACAGCTCCTAGGGCAGTCCCTACTCTGGTTCTGAGGCCGGTGCCCATGCCTACTTGCCCCTTTATGCTCTACGAGTCTCCTAGATATTGGTTAGTCTCAACAACTGATGGAAGCAGCTACTTCAAAGCTGTCTGAGATATCTCATTCTGTTGCAGGGCAGTCATCCACACAGGCACCATATGATTCTCCTAAGCTTGATGGAAATCTGCGCAAGATTCTAGACAACCAGAAGGTGATCATGGACACTCTAGTGCATCATGGTTCAGTTAGTGAGGGCTTGACCAAGAAGGTCAAGAAGATGAGGAAGTCTCAAGCTAACAAGAAGTCTGTACACAAGCTATGAGCTGAGGTGACCCAATTAGCTACAGTTATGGATTTACCATTTGATATACTGCTTGACCTAGACCAGTCCGCCCCAGATCCATCTGCACATGCTGCACGAGCTGGCCAGTCTGAGGAGCCACGCCTTGCTGCCGACATTGTTGATGCAGTGCGTGCGATGTTTTTCACTCTCGCCACTCCCATATTTGATGCTGATGATACATAGTTGGCTGAGACAACATGAGTTGATGCTACTGGGGACACTGAGATGTCCAAGGATGCTTAGGGAGTTTCTTCGCCCTTTCTTCCTTTATTATTATTTTGTTAAGTAATAGGGACAACACTTAATTTATCCGGGAGAGGGGGTGTGGATTTTATTTGATACATTTGACACATTTGGATGCATTTGGACTGTAATAATTGGATGATTCTATTTCTTTTGATTTCATCTATTGTAGTTAGTTATTGCTTTCATTAGCTTATTCAATTGTTTAAGTAGCTTCTTTTTATGTTAGTAGTTTTCATGTTTCTTGTAATAGTATGGATAATAAACCTTTGGTTTTCTTAATGTCATGGTTCTTTCCAAAGGTAGTTGTTTACTCTGAATTTCGGATAACAACTGAATTTATACGTAGTATTAAGGATATGTGGCCTAATTTGATAGAAATGACGAATACTATAATGAAAATTGAAATTAAGGGATAAATGGAGAAGAAACGCAAACCACCCCAGTTAGTCACTCTAGGCCGTTGACTGATCTTTCTTGGAAAGAAACTGATTATAATTGGAATTGAAACAAGTTGATAATAAAATGATTTAAGAGAGCAATATATCACTGTTTTTTCCTTTCTATTGATGATTCGTGTCAAAAAGATGACCTTTAAATGGTTCAACTCTCCTTTTATATAGTGGGGAGGTCATATATCTAGTAAACTGTTATACAAGATAAAAATCTCCGTACAAGGTAAAAAATCTCCTAATTTGCTAATTAACCGGTTCTATTGACTAATGCCGAGATTCCCGCCGTGATGTTCGTCCCATCACGGATTTTCCGATTTTCCATCATTTAGGTTTAATAATCTTCCCTTGGACATTTTCAGAGTCAGGCTCGATCTTGGATCATGGGCTCGGCGTTCTCGAGGTCGGACATTCTGGCTTCTAATTCCGATTCGATGAAGTTCAGGTTTGATCATCAACCCTATGCATTTCGAGCCCGATCTATTGAGTAATAGTTGAACTCGATATTAACCGTATAGAGTCGAGCCCGATTTTGACCACATATAGGTGGGCTCGACTTCCACCATATACAGATAGACCCCTCATTTTTTGGAGAGTGACGACGAGAAACGATATGAGCTGCAAATTCTCATTCTGATAAGTGACAGTGAACTTATGACGCGCGTGACATGGAAATCGAAAACGTCCCATCAGAAAGGCCAAATTCTCATTCTGATAAGTGACGGTGAACTTATGACTTATGCGATACGGAAATCAAAAACGTCCCATCAGAAAAACCTTTTACAACATCAAGTGTGTGTCAGTCGGCATCCTGCCGCTTTGGGATGCGAACCGCCATTTTGAGAGGTTATAAATACCCTCTTTCACTCTTTATATTCAGATGTTCATGCTTTTTTATAAAATTACATTGCTCTCATCTTCAAGACATCCTGCTTTCTAGCTTTCTGAAAATACCTCGCAAGCTATCTTCCTACTATATTTCCGTTGCATCTGCATCTTTTAATTTCTTCATCTGCTCAAAACAATGGCAAAGACTTCAAAATCTGTTCCTCAGAGACAAACTCCCTCTTCTTCTCAACCTATTGATGACGTTTCACCTGTCGTCATTGAGGAGCCCACAGCGGAGCCCCCTCTGAAGGCATTTGTACTAACTGGGTGTTCGACCGCAGCCGATTTCAAGGTCGATAAAGTTTCCTCGATACCGAGCCGATGCGAGCCGATCATGAGATACATCTGTTCAATCACCGATAGAGTTCTTGATAAAGTAAAGGAAGATTGTAACTGGGTTGGTAAGTGTGTGGTGGTTCCTGCGCCTGAAGAGGCGATCACTACCCACATAAAGGGTTTTATAAGCGTTTACACTTATCCCTTCACGTTGGGCCCTTTGAACCCGGTCATTATTGCTTCTTGCAAAAGGTACGAAGTGACCTTGGGCCAAATTCATCCTTCTTTCTGGAGGATAGTCATTCTTCTCCATTTTTTTGCAAGTAAGATCGAGGGGTATCTTTTCACCGTCGATCATCTCATGCGTTTGTACAGTCTCCGACTCTACCGAGGGGGGTTGATAAAACTTGCTTGTCGGGCAGGCAAAGCCCTGTTCTCAAGTATTGATGAGGATAGGGATCGAGGTTGGTTGCGTCGGTTTGTTCGAGTAAAAACATCGGACCTAATCTCGGGCGAGGATACGCCATTTCCTGATAAATGGAATATGAAGCTTAAGTGTGGCTCTGCTTATCAATTTGTTTACTGTTCTTCCTTTCGATCTACCTCTTATCGATTTTATATGGCGCAGCTATATCCTGGATGCCGGCTACAATTCTTTATCTCAAGGAATGGGTCGAGGGGATCGTATCCCAAAGACCATATTCCGAGCGCGCATGGCGTGAGCTTTCGAAAGGCCAGTGGGAGGCCCGACTTCATAGTGAGATAAGCTACACTCGAGCTTAACTCCTTATGCTATCGATTTCAAACTTGTTTCACCTTTCTTTTGCAGGTCTATCAAAGGATGTTGAGATGAGACCTACGCCTATAGGCGATGATGTTCCCAGCATGCCCCCTGCTTCGAAGTAGGACAAAGAGAAGAAAAGAAAAAAAGCCCTAAGTTCCATAGACTCGGGAAGAAGAGATCGAGGAAAAGGTTAGCTCGCAAGCCCGAGGGCAGTGCTAGTGATCGAGTGTTATCTTTGGACTCGCTTCGTCTATTGAGGGATGATTCAGAGGAGGAAGAAGAGGATTTCGACCTTGTGGCTAGTGAGCCGCCACGATCTGAAGGGCGAGGGGTCTCCGAACCAGGGGCTAGTGAAGCTGACCTTCGCCAAGTCGGGGGGCCCGAGATGGAGACACGAACTGGGGCTTCCCCAGATACTAGGGGAGCACCACTGGGAGTCTTGGGGTCCAATTGAGATGGTTGATTCTCCCTCTTTCTCGGAATCAACATTCAACGAGGCCCAAATGGCAAAAGAACATTCCCCGAGCGGAGATCATAGATCGAAAGACCCTTTCCGCAGTTTTTTTGATGGTGTGGATTCGGCGTCCGTAGAAGACTTTCTTGGGCTCGGTAATTTATAGTTACTGAGGAAAAGCTCATCCACCGATACAAGCGGGATTTCCTTCAGCCAAAATTGGTCGATCGATTTCCTGCCCCAAGCGCTTACCTTGATCGAAAATGATCCATATCTTTCACCATTCCCGAGGATGCCACGGTTCCTTACGCTCCTGTCGGAGTGGCCAGTTATCTTTGGTGCTTGGTGACCGAGGAGGATCAGGCAAAAATGAACGAGGTGGATGCTTCCTGCCTATTCAATAAAGCACAACAGGCGCTGAATCGGGTAATTCCCGATAAGACCTATTTGGTGTCCTTTGTTTTGTAATTTAACATTTCAATTAACTATAACATCCTCTTTTATGCTTGCAGGCCTTAGTACTTCACCATGAAGCCTTTCTGCGATTTCGGGAAGAGTCGAGATGTTATGAATGGCTTGAAGGGGGAATGATGAATCTTCGTGCCGAACTGGAGCTTGCTTAGAAGGATAATGCTGTCTTGGTCGAGAAAATAGAACAAAAGCTTTATCAGATTAATCAGCTTCGATCTGAGATAAGCATGGCTAGAGCTGAGGCCGATGAGTGGAGGAGCAACATGGATCAGTTGGCCTCGAAAAAAGAGACCTTTCAGGCAAAGTTAGCTTCAGCAGAGGCTCAACTTAGAGAGGCAAAGGAGAGAATCGAGGCCTAAACCAGGAACACCGACGAGCTCCAATATTGGATCAACATGGTTATCTCAGATCGAGATAATATAGCTAACGAGCTAAAAACGGCCAAGTCAGAAGTTGCCGTGGTCAAAGCCGAGGCTGACGAACTAGTGGCTCAATATAAGGCCGATGCTGAAGCAGCTCAGGATCAATCAAGGAGTATGGTTGATCATATGAAGTGGCAATCTCACAGGCTTGTCCTTGAAGAGATTCATGCTCGACGCTTTAATTTATTGGCGGAGATCGAAGATGCCAGGATGGCCGAGGCCAAGGCCAGAAAATTAGCCTTCCTGGAGGAGGATGATTCCGCGGATTCAGTCGGATCTGAAGAATGAGACGACCCCGGAAATTCTGGTATCGAGGCTGGTTCCAGTTGAGACCAAGTAGCTCCCGACCAAGTTTTGTCTTTTCCTATGTTTGATATTGTGTATCGAGGTTGCTTGATTTTGTAGAAAGGATTTTCAATGTGTGTATATTTATAAAGCTTTCCTTTTGCAACTCTCAAAGTATCTTAGCCTTCAAGTACTATTAATTTGGTATGGCTTTAACCTTTAGAGTTCAGGATTTACCTTAATAGGTCTCATACCCCCTCGAGTTCCATTAACTCGAAACGGCCTTAACTTTTAAAGTTCGGGGTTTGCCTTAATAGGTCTTATCCCCCCTCGAGTTCTGTTAACTCGAAATGGCCTTATCCTTTAAAGTTCTGGGTTTTCCTTAATAGGTCTTATCCCCCCTTGAGTTTTGTTAACTTAAAATGGCCTTAGCCTTTAAAGCACGGGGTTTTCCTTAATAGGTCTCATCCCCCCTCGAGTTTTGTTAACTTGAAATGGCCTTAGCCTTTAAAGTTCGGGGTTAGCCTTAATAGTTCTTATCCCGCCTCGAGTTCTGTTAATTCGAAATGGCCTTAGCCTTTAAAGTTCGGGGTTTGCCTTAATATGTCTTATCCCCCCTCGAGTTCTGTTAACTCGAAATGGCCTTAGCCTCCACAGTTCGGGGTTTTCCTTAATAGGTCTTATCCTCGTTTACGCAGGATGTTTGTATACAAGATAATTTTCCTTATTCTCGTTTACGAATGTGTACAATTTGTGTTAGGGTTTGATCAATCTATATGGGCATAGTTGTTTACCATCCACTGTTCCGAGCTTGTAGGATCCCTTTCTGGTGATTTTAATGATACAGTAAGGTCCTTCCCAGTTTGGTCCTAACTTCCCTTCATTCAGGTTCCGTGTGCTTGGTGTAACCTTCCCTAGCATCAAGTCCCCGACATTAAAATATCGAAGGTTGGTCCTCCTGTTGTAATACCTTTCGATCCTTTGCTTTTGAGCAGCTAGTCGAACAAGGACAGCCTCACGTCTTTCATCTAACAGTTCCAAGCTCGTATTCATGGCTTCGTAATTTGATTCCTCTATCACATACCGGAACCTGACACTTGGCTCCCCGACCTCGACCGGTATCAAAGCTTCGGTGCTATAAACAAGAGAGAACGGGGTGGCTCCGGTTCTAGATTTCTCAGTCGTACGATATGCCTATAAGACTTCGGGTAATATTTCCTTCCATCTCCCTTTGGCATTGGTTGATCTCTTTTTGAAATTACGAAGTATTATTTTGTTGGTTGATTCGGCTTGTCCATTCCCACTATGGTGGTAGGCCGTCGATAATATCCTTTTGATCTTGTGATCTTAGAGGAATTTTGTCACTTTGGTACCGATGAATTGCTTCCCGTTGTCGCATACGATCTCGGCTGGCATTCTGAATCGGCATATGATATGATCCCAAATGAATTCGATCACTTCTTTTTCCATAACCTTCTCATACGCCTACGCTTCCACCCTTTTAGAAAAATAATCAGTCATAAATAGTATAAATTGAGCCTTACCTGGTGTGTACGGAAGAGGGCCAACGATGTCCATCCCCCATTTCATGAACGGCCATGATGATAGGACTGAGTGGAGTGTCTCCTCGGGTTGATGGATCATCGGGGCGTGCCTTTTGCATTTGTTACATTTTCGAACGAATTCTTTTGCGTCTTTTTCCATGTCGATCCAATAGTAACCGGCTCTGATTATTTTTTGAATTAGCGGCTCGGCGCTGGAATGGTTCCCGCAAGTACCTTCATGGATTTCCCTTAAAATGTATTCGGTGTCGCCCGGTCCCAAACATATCACGAGTGGGCCGTCAAATATTCTTCTGAACAAGGTTTCATCCTCGGACAAGCTGAATCGGGCCGCCTTTGTACGCAAAGCCCTCGACTCTTTTGTACCCTAGGGGAGTTTACCGGAATTGAGATATTATATGTATATATTCCACCAATCCCCTGTTAGACTTGTTGAATTGATCTCAGCGTGGCCTTCTTCCACTACCGACTTCATGAGCTGTACGACCTTTCCAGAATCAATCTCGTCATCTTCGATCGACGACCCCAAGCTGGCGAGGGCGCCGGCCTCGCTGTTTTGATCCCGAGGTATATGTTGTAAGGTCCATTCTTTGAACCGATGCAACATCAATTGCAGTTTGTCTAAGAATCTTTGCATTCGCCCATCCCTAACTTCGAACGTTCCATTGACTTGATTTACCACAAGAAGGGAGTTGCACTTGGTTTTGATCACTTCTGCTCCTAGGCTCTTGGCTAGTTCTAGGCCTGCAATCATGGCCCCATATTATGCGTCGTTGTTAGTTAGTTTCACAGTCTTAATAGATTGTCGAATTGTGTTACCAGTTGGTGGCTTCAATATGATGCCAAGTCCGGATCCCTTCGCGTTCGAAGCACCATCTGTGAAAATGGTCCATATTCCTGATGGAGTCCCCGAGCTAGCTAACTACTCTCTTTCAACCTAGGGCATTAGGGATGGTGCAAAATCGGCAACAAAGTCTACCATTACCTGAGATTTGATGGGGGTTCGAGGTCGATATTCAAAGTCGCACCCACTTATTCCTATGGCCCATTTGGCCAATCAACCTGAGAGCTCGGGCTTATGCATCACGTTTCTTAATGGGTAAGTTGTTACGACGCCTATGGGATGACATTGGAAATACGATTTTAGTTTCCTAGAAGCGCTTAGCAAAGAGAGCGCCAGTTTTTCCAAGTGAGGATACCTAGTCTCGGCTTCGCCTAAGGTTCTGCTGACATAATAAATCAGAAATTGTGTACCTTGTTCTTCTCGGACTAAGACTCTGCTTATCGCTATCTCCGAGACTGCTAGGTATTGGTACAGTTGTTCGTCTATCTTCAGTGTAAATCAACGGCGGACTCGATAAATATCCTATGAGCTCTTCCAAAGCATGCTGGAATTTCGGAGTTCATGAAAAGTTGTTCTTCTTTTTCAATAGAGCGAAGAACCGGTAGCTTTTATCGGACGACCTCGAATTGAATCGCCCTAAAGCGGCTATCCACTCGGTCAGCTTTTGTACGGCTTTCACATTATCTACGACTGTGATGTCCTCGATAGCCTTGATCTTTTCGGGGTTGATCTTGATTCCACGATTCGAGACCATGAAACCGAGGAATTTACCTGAACTCACACCAAGCGCGCACTTTTTCTGGGTTCAACTTCATGTTGTACTGCTTCAACACACTAAATGTTTCCTGCAAATGGGTTAGATGGTCCTCTGCTCACAGGGATATAACTAACATGTCGTCAATATAAATCTCCATTGTCTTTCCTAGTTGTTTTTCGAACATTCTTTTTACTAAGCGTTGGCATGTGGCTCTAGCATTTTTAAACCCAAATGGCATTATATTGTAACAGTATGTGCCATATTTGGTGATGAAGGAAGTTTTTTCCTGGTCACCTGGGTCCATCCGTATTTGGTTGCAGCCGGAGTATGCATCGAGAAAACTAAGGGTCTCATGGCCAGCGGTAGCATTGATCATGCGATCGATGTTGGGTAAGGGAAACGAGTCTTTTGCACATGCTTTATTCGAGTCTTTATAATCTACACACATTCTAATTTATTCCCTTTTTAGGGACTACTACTACGTTTGCCAACCACTCGGGGTACTTAACCTCCCGAATAGACCCTATCTTTAGAAGTTTAGTTACCTCATCCTCGATGAACGCATGTTTGATTTCGGATTGTGGCCTCCTTTTTTGTTTGACTGGATGGAACTTCGGATCCAGGCTCAGCTTGTGAGTGGTTATCTCCGACGGTATACCTGTTATATCAAGATGGGACCAAGCGAAACAGTCTTCGTTAGTTGTAAGGAATCAAATAAGTTTTGTCCTAAGCTCGAAGCTCAAGCCCGAGCCCAGGTATACCTTTCGTTCGGGCAAGTCTTCTCGCAGTGTGACTTGTTCCAGTTACTCGATATTCGATTTGCTGGCATCGGAATCATCGGGGGTGATGAAAGATCTGGGAATTCCATAATCATCATCCTCGACATCTACTTGTTTATCCACGTTTGTCGAAGATGGTATCTGTGATTGCTATTTTGTCTTGCTCTCGACCCTTTGGTTAGGAACCATTGGTGTTGGAGTCATTTCTTCCACCGCGAACATCTCTTTTGCAGCTGGTTGCTCCCTGTAAACCGTTTTAACTCCATCGGGCGTCGTAAACTTCAATACCTGGTGTAATGTCAAAAGTACAGCCCTCATGTCATGGATCCATGGCCTTCCGAATAGAGCATTGTACCTCATGCCCCCTCTGATCACACAGAACATTGTTTCTCGAACGGCTCCAGCAGTATTTATTAGCAACGTTATTTCACTCTTGTTGGTTTCATATGCCATATTGAACCCGTTAAGTTCTCGGTTTGTGGGAACAATTCGGTCTGCAGCCGAGTTGCTCCACGACCCATGATCGGATTATATTCGCCGAGCTACCTGGGTCGATTAACACACGTTTTACTCTAACTTTATGTATAAGTACAGATATTACCAGTGCGTCATTGTGGGGTTGTACAATTCCTTCCGCATCCTCCTTGTTAAAATATAAAATCCCCTCTATCGCGTAATCCCGAGTGCGCTTTTCTCTGGTGATGGATATTTTGGTACATTTCAGCATCGGACCTTGAGGGGTATCTATTCCACCGATAATCACGTTGATTGTATGTTGAGGTTCTTCCTGGCCTATCTGTTTATTCCTATTTCTGAAGATGTTTTTTGCTCGAGCGCTCAAGAATTCTTGAAGGTATCTTTTATTGAGTAACCGGGCTACTTCTTCTTTCAGTTGCTAGTAGTCTTCTGTTTTATGACTGTGTGTGCCGTGATATTTGCATATCTGATTAGGATCCCTTTGGATTGGATCCGATTGCAATGGCCGAGCCATTTAGTATCTTTGATGTGACCGATAGCAGATACGATAGTGGTAGCATCAATATTAAAATTATACTCCGATAATCGAGGTGCTTCTTTATGCCCGACGGGCTTTTCGAAATTTCTTTTGGTCATGAGCCCCCAGCTGTTCTTCCCTCGGTCATTTCTTCTTTCATGTCTTGTAGAGTTTTGCCCGAATACGCCAATTTTTCTGTCTCCATGATACGGCCGATGTCGCTCTCTATTCGATCTTGGTTCGCGATAAACTTCCCTTCGGATTTTGTCATAAGTTCTAACGGGGTAGATGGATCCCGAAGGGGCTTCGAGCTGATCATCTTCAACTCTGGTTTTTGACTGGTATCGGTTATGTACATTAGCCCATGTGACGGTAGAGTACTCCATTAAATTCTGTTTAAGTTGCTGCGAAGCCGCTGAGCTTTTAACATTGAGCCCTTGAGTGAAAGCTTGAACCGCCCAATCGTCTGTGACCAGTGGCAGATCCATACATTTCATTTGGAACAAGGACACGAACTCTCTGAGCATCCCGTTATCCTTCTGTCTGACTTTGAAAAGGTCTGATTTTCGTGTTTCGACCTTGATGGCGCATGCGTGTGCCTTTACAAAAGAATCTACAAGCATAGCAAATGAGTCAATAGAATTAGGGGGTAAGTTGTGATACCATGTCATGGCTCCTTTCGACAAGGTTTCGCCAAATTTCTTCAACAGAACGGACTCGATCTCGTCATCCTCCAGGTCGTTCCCTTTGATAGCACATGTATATGCGGTTACATGTTTGTTTGGGTCGGTTGTTCCACTGTATTTGGAGATTTCTGGCATACGGAATTTCTTGGGTATCGGTTTCGGAGCCACACTCGGTGGAAAAGATTTTTGTACGAACATTTTTGAATCTAGGCCTTTTAACACCGAGGGTGCTCCTGGGATTTGGTCCACCCTGGAGTTGTACGTTTCTACCTTCTTGTTATTTGCCTCAATTTTTTTCTCCCCAGATTCTATTCGTTTAGTTAGTTCTTCGAGCATCTTCATAATTTCGGGGTTTGTCCCCGATTCACCGTCATTCAACCCTCCTACAACCGATCCATCTCTATGGGTAATTTCCCGGGAAGGGCCAGGCTCAACCTTGTTCGGGATTTGGCTTCGTTTTTGTAATTGAGTTATGGCTGCCTGTAGGGCTTGCAACATTTCGAAGATCATCTTGAGGCTGATCTTGTCCCTTTCATCATTTTGGGATTTTTGGTCATCGATCGAGTTCCCTTATGGATGCTATTTGAGGGGCCAGTAAGATGATCTGCGTCAACTGCCACTTGTGAATTAGCATCGATTGGAATTTCATCACCGGGCGCTATGTTATTATTTTTGCCTTGATGATCGAACTCGTTATCAACATGCAGAGGTGCCGATTGAGAGTTTGACATTTCCGTATTGCAACCTTGAATCAGAGACACTTCAAAGAGCAAGTGTAAAACAATGTGTGTGACAAGAAACTATATCAAATATCCACTATTATCCTCAGCCCCACGGTGGTCGCCAAACTGTTTACCCTAAATTTTGGATAACAAATGAATTTATACGTGGTTTTAAGAATATGTGGCCTAATTTGATAGAAATGACGAATAATATAACGAAAATTAAAATTAAGGGATAAATAGAGAAGAAACGCAAACCACCCGAGTTAGACACTCTTGGCCGTTGATTGATCCTTCTTGGGCAGAAATTGATTATAATGGGAATTGAAACAAGTTGATAATAAAATGATTTAAGAGAGCAAATTATCACTGTTTTTTCCTTTCTATTGATGATTCGTGTCAAAAAGATGTCCTTTAAATGGTTCAACTCTCCCTTTATATAGTGGGGAGGTCATATATCTGGTAAACTGTTATACAAGGTAAAAATCTCCGTACAAGGTAAAAAAATCTCCTGATTTGCTAATTAATCGGTTCTATTGACTAATACCGAGATTCCCGACGTGAGGCTCGTCCCATCACAGATTTTTCGATTTTCCATCATTTAGGTTTAATGATCTTCCCTTGGATATTTTCGGAGTCAGGCTCGATCTTGGATCATGGGCTCGGTGTTCTCGAGGTAGGACATTCTGGCTTCGTATTTCAATTCGATGAAGTTCAGGTTCGATCTTCGACCCTACGCATTTCGAGCCCAATCTATCGAGCAATAGTTGAACTCGATATTATCCGTATAGAGTCGAGCCCGATTTTGACCACATATAGGTGGGCCCGACTTCGATCGTATACAGTAGTCTTTTGTGTGAATCGGGTGACTCTTCCCTAAGATGGATGGTGTGACAATTTTCTTAAGGGAATGAGTCCGTTTTTGTGTTTAGGTAATAATAATTGTAGTAGTAATAAATAAAACCCCTAATCAAGTCATTCTCTAAAAAAAGTTATTCATGCTTCATTTGGTACCAGCACACCTAACTGCGTGCTTATGGTTTGAAACAAGGTTTTTGAAAGAAAAAAGCTCTAGTTAGTAACTTTGAGACTCTTGAGTTGACTTTGATAATCATTGAGCGGTTAATTGGACCATAGTGATCTTTAATTTGATTGTGATTGTTGTAGGCTTTATATTATATCCTCTTTTATAGTTTAGTTTCATGAGGAGTGAGGTGTGTTTTGTTGCTAGTCCAAATATTTGTGTGAATGGTCTAGAACTTGCCGCGAATGTACTTCAAGGCGAATGTTTTCCACCCTATGTTTATTATCCCTAGTCAACCCCCTTTGAGCCTTTAGCGTTCTTAATTGGTAACAGCGCTACAAGCCTTTACCCTTTTTGTTGTGGCCCTCTCTTTGCACCTGGACCTTCCTTAACACTCTTATGAAATAAATGGCTAAGACATAAGTTTGGGGGAAGAGTTGAGGAATTTGAAAGAGGTATCACGGCACCAAAAAAAGAAAAGAAATGATCTTTATGAAAAGAGAAGGAAAGAAAAGCAAAAGAACAAAAAAAAATAAAAAGGAAGGTTGATGAAATCGAAAAGAGGCAACTATCTCTAGTATGAGCTTCAAGAGATAAAAAGAATGAAATGAACAAGAAAGAGTGATGTCAAGTCTCTCTATCTCCCAAGATAAGGAAATGCCTCTTAAAGTTGGTATATGTGAGCCAAGAAAGGAAAATGTGGAGTGCTAAAGGAATTGTATAACCAGTTATCCCATATGGTATCCTACCCCAATCCAAAAGCCTTCATTACAACCCCAAAGAAGTCCTACTTGATTTTGAACCGAGTGAGCCTACATTAGTTGTGATCCCCATGAGGGACAAGCCTATGGTACTTGAAGCCTTACTTGTGACATTCTTTTGTGAGCGAAGACTGAAACTTTCATTGATCTAAAAATTGAGTGCTAACTGATACGCTCAATTACATTTTAATAAATAGTGTAAGCGGTCTATGTCAAATATAATAACCCAACAAGGCTGGGGTCGAATCCCACAGGGAATAGGTGTGAAGAGTTTACTTGATTAGTGTGTTACTCAACTAAAGTCGTAATTCTATCCAGTTAACCGGAACAAGAATATGAATTAAGTTTGGTCTTAAATAAAGTCTAATTGCAATGTTGAGAATGTAAATAATTTGATTAATGAAACCAAGGTTGTGTCCCCATTAATGAAGTGTAATGCTATCGATGTCAATATGATATATTTCTAACGGATGATTCTTTTTGATATGCAAATGATGTCTAAGTGACTACCCAATATTTTCCAATAGTTAGGTAGTATTTCCTCTTTATGATTTTTCCAAATATAAAAGAGTTGTGGTTAAGAACAATCAATTTATGCCAAATAAAAATCAATTTATTCCTAAGCGATTTTATTAAACAAGGTTTAAAGCCTTGAGTCTTTGATATTTACTTCTACCAAATTCTACCCCACTTTCCCAAGCAAAGATAGAATTTAACGACGCTTGTTAATGTTTGCAACCACCAATAATGATTGAAGAATGAGAAGTAAATAAATATCAATCTACCGTTAAATATATATTCAATGTCAAACACCAAATAATATCACACCCATTTAGGGTCCACAACCTTAGTGTTTAAAATTAGCTACTCATACTAAAATCTGAAAACAAGAGAATATTAATTGTCATAAAGTTTACAAAGTGAAAGATTCTTGACCCAAAAGCTTCCAAAATAAAGGAATATTCAAGCCTTGTACTTTAGCTTCAAAGTATGACAAGATAGCCCCCACAAAACCCTAGTAGACCTATTTATAGAGGCTCAGAAATCGAGATAAAATTCGGACCAATCTGCCCTGAAGTTAAATATGCGATCGCATTTCTGTCGCATAACAGAAATGTGGTCCGCATTTTTGACATGTCTATCACATATTGTAACCCTAGTTTCGCCTTCACCGCATTCGTGGTTTGCGGTCCGCATTGTAGAAATGCGACCGCATCCTGCATTGCATTTTCTTCCTTCAGTAGAATTCAGGCTTGGTTTGTGGTTGCTTCTGCGGCTCGCAAACACGTTATGTAATCACAGAAGAGACCGCATTTTTGACATTAAACTTCACCCAAGATTCTGTTTTGGTTTGCGATCTCAGTGTGCAATCTGCGGCTCGCATATAAGTTATGCGATCGCAGAAGAGACCGCATTCTTGACGTTGAATTTTGCTCAGAAGTCTGTCTTGATCTGCGATCGTGGTGTGAAGTATGCGGCTCGCATGTGGTATTTGCGATAGCATATCCACCTCTGCGATGCTTTTCTGCTCTTTTCTTGTCTTTTTGTGGCTTTTTGAACTCTTTTCCATGCTCTTAGGTCCTTACACCTCATACACTGCAAAAATACTAAAATTACATAAGTACCTAGGGAAATTGCATTTAAAACAAGTAAAAATCTAAGCAATTAGTATCAAAATATGCCGAAATTCTCCAGCACATCAACACCCCCAACTTAAACTCTTGCTTGTCCTCAAGCAACTAAGATGACACTATCCTATTCTAGACGCCATTTACAAGATATGAAACAATAGTGACCATGGCTCACTAGAAAGAAAGTCCCAAAATCACAATATTTACAATGAGAACAAAAATGGACTATTTCACAAATACACTCACTCTCAGAAAAGAATTTCAAGTGTTACCACATACCATACCATAGGCTTGCCCTTATTTTAATTCGTTGCTCACTTCTAAGAACGCTCGGTTGGAGATCCCATAAGGACTTTTTTAGGCTTGTAATGTAGGTTTAGGGAAGGGTCGGATAAGTATTTAGATATAAGTGACTACATCCTCCTTGAACACTAATAACATTTTCTTTTCTTTTTGCACTTTATTTCTTTTCAAACCCCATAGCCGTATTGGCATCTAGTTCCCAATATGGAACCACCTTAAATACCTCTCTAATTTTCTTCAAAGCTCCATAATTATAAATATACATATATATCTATTTTTCTTTTCTTTCTTTTTTTTTTTTTTTAAATTTTGGAGCTTGCATAATTTCATATGAGCACTTTGAGGTATATGCTCTTACCCTCAATGTACAACCTTACCTATTTCCATTTTGACCCACACCCCCAACTTAGGCTTTTAGCCTAATTCTCAATGTTCAAGGAGGAACGGGTTCAAAAGAGGTAATTATTTTACAAAAGGGAAAGGTTTGTAGTGAGGTGGCCAAAGAGAAGGTTAAAGGCTCGAATAGGGCACTAGTGATATTATTTATGCAATGGTAGGCTTGAAAGGCTAAAGAGGTTTCACAAATAAAACAAAGAATGCCTAAGATCATCTCTCCAACAAAGTGTAATTATTATAAGCATCGAAAAACAAACCGGGCAAGTTCTAGATGGTAGAAGCAAACACAAGAATTATCTCCACAAAGCACTCACACACATGGCACACAAATTGTTTGGTTCACATAGTTTAAAGCCCTGGAGTCAACATTTGGCAACTCAAAGCTTTCATCATATATAAATACATAACTCTAGGTAGATATAGAGTCACAGAGCGAGTCTCAAGTTCACATAGTTGATCTTTTGAAAGGGTATGAGCTATGTACTGACACACATGCTTGAGACTAGACAATTACACCATCCTGGTCAACATGTTTCATTCTATTGTCATGGTTCTACTATTACACCCTTGAAAAAGAACCCGGCAAAGAAAAAACAAGGGGAATTTATTTCTAATTACTAAAGATAATAAAAAAATTTATGTACATAATTTACAAATATATACTCCAGTTGCTAATGTCACAAAAATACAAAAATACAGACAAGGCTACCACCCCCAACAAAAAGCATGCATTTTCCCCAATGCATATGAACATAAAGTAGAGTTAAAGGGGCTCCCTGGGGCGCACTAGCTGCTATGGGAGTCGGTAGCCAGCTGACTCTCTGCTGCTGAAGGAGGGATGTTGGACTGGTCGGGAACTAGAGTTGGGGCCTGTGAGCTGCTAGCCTCGCCCGCTGATAGCTGATGGCCGATGGGTCTGCAGGGGCGGCCAAATCTGCTAGCGAATGTTGTATGGCCTTCTGAATGTTTGCTTGCTCCTCATCCTCCACTGTAGGAGCAGCAATCTACTTGCCCTTCTCTTGAGGGCCATCATCATCTGAGCACCATGAATCCTCCTCATCTCCCTCTTCGCCTTCTGACTCTGAAGAATGTCCGGAAGTCTCCTCATCATGAATATCAACACGTACACGAGGAGCTAGAGGTTGGGACATCCTGGCAAGCTGAGGTGCAATGTCTGCCATCAGAGTTGTGAAATCAAGGCCCAGGTCTAGTGCAGCTGTGTCTGCTCCTTGCTCACCATCCTTGGGCAAGAGGATGATAGGTCGAACTCCAAACTTTGCATCTTGTGGAGCTCGGTCTTCATAGACGCAACCTCCTCCCTTAGCTGAGGCAAACCCCTAACCTCACCGCGCTCTAACTTTTCAACCCTTGACTCAAGCCGGTGCAAGCGATCCCCAAATAGTGTTTGTTGTTGTTGGAGAGCTGTCACAGAAGTTTGTATCGGAGTCAGGGCTTGTTTGATAAGGTTGGGCAAGGTCTTCAAGAGCTGGTCTACCTTGGCATTGGCATGCTGGGCAATGAGACCAAGTCTCGAGAGGGCTAGCACTGCAGAGGAAGGCTGACCAGTGGTGGACTGAGAGGCAGGTTCCGACGCAGAAGTGGATGCCTCTGGAACCTGAGGAGGTACAGGAGTCTGGGAGTCAGGGTCCTGAATTTGAGTCTCTGGTGGGGCAGCAGCATCACTAATATGCGTGATGTCTATGTCCCTCATTTCCTTTCCGGTCTTATCAGATTGTTGCATGAGAGGAACGTTCACAGCTTTACAGAGGGCTATGATCAAGCACGGAAAGGGAAGCGAGGTAGCACGCTGCGTTGCCCGGATACCGATCTCTTGGAAGATCAGAGTCCCCAAATCAATCTTGATACCGGCTATGATGCATGCAATGAGGAGAGCTTTCTCAATGCTTATATCAGTTTTGTTCCGGGACGGTATCAAACGGGAGGTGACAAAGCTGAGCCAGAATCGACCCTCCCTTGTGAGATCCTCCTTATATATCTTATTTCCAGGGTTTATCCAAGCAGGGGTTCCCTTTGCAATCACCGATGCTATCCGCCAACGCTCATTTTCTCTATTTGCGTACTTGGCATCGTACTCGGCTGTACCCGTTTGCCAGTGGGGGAAATATACTTCATTAATCTCTTCACTATTGCAAAACACATTCTTTCCCCGAACAAGTACGGTGCCAGTAAAAACTTTGTTGCGTTTGTGGTGCACCGTCCTGGAGGCTCCATAAGATGCATAGAATTCCCGGACCAGTGAATCATTATACTCCTTAGGGGCATCAGTAAAGCACTCCCATTTTCTTGTTTTTATATTGTCGATGATGTGGGGGTACTGTTCTTTAAGCCCATTCAAGCTCAACTGCTTCTCACTCAGGATTTTTCTTTTGGTGAGTCCTTCTCTGTAGAGTTCCCTGGAGCCTTCAACTCCAAATTGGAGATGAAAGTCATCTCCGTGTTTCCTTCCAACCTCAGCCTGTAGATTGACTGAGGGCAAGAGTTCCTCCTCATCAGACTGGGAGGTGCTTGGCATATTGGGTTCCGTTCGTACACGTTTTGCCTGTGATGTCTGACGACCGGAAGGTGCCCTTATCTTGGCTGCATGCTTTTGAGGAGCCATATCTGTATAAAGGTAAAATGCGAGCGACATTGTAAGCAATAGGGAAAATAAAACAGGAGAAATCAACGAAAAAAATAATCCAATGCGACATGGTTTGTGGTTGCATAAACACTATGCGAACCGCAAACTTGTCGCATTCTTGACTATGCAGTATTGGACTTCAGTCTGTGATGGATTATGCGATCGATAACCACTATGCGAATCGCATAACCATTGCAGAATTTACTTGCACACGCACAAAAGAAAATAATAAAATGCGATCTCAAAATCCACCGCAATGTTACAACCCGTAATTTCGTACGTTAGATTGCGCCGTAAGATAGTCTATGTATAAGGGCCTAAGATCCGGAATAGAGTCCAAAAAGTCAAGAATAGAGCAAAGGGCTTCGTAAAGCTGGGTATGCGACCGCAAAACTCACATGCGAGCCGCATTTCTCACGCTGAAATCGCAGACCAAAGATAGATTTCTGGACAAAGATCAGTACCAGAAATGCGGTCAGAAGTGCGGTCGCATTTCTAAAATGCGAACCGCATATTTTACATAATGTATAGCAAACTGGAACAGACTTCTGGGCAGAAATCTATGTCAGGAATACGGTCAGTATGCGATCGCATACTGGAAATGCGGACCGCAAAACAGACCTCCTGGGTCGCAAAATGAGACAGATTTATGGGCCGAGTTTCGTGTCCAGAATGCAAATTGCATGTTGGTTCTGCGACGAAAATGCAATCGCAGACGTGAAGGCGTCAGACACGTGTGTCATTTAATTTTCGACCTTTAAAAGGAGTATAACCCAGATATTTCACCTTTACTTCCAACCTTAAAAGCCAAACGAAATAGAGAGCTCTGCAACCCTTCTCAAAGAATCCTACACAAGCCCTAATCTACTTCTCTCTCTTTCAAGTTCTAATTGGGGGAAAGAATCTAGAGATTGAAGAATTAGGGAAAAGCCCTAACTGAGCCCTAATTGGGAGTAAGGCCTAGAGATTGAAGAACCAAGGAAGAGGGCTGAGTTATCCAACATGGAAGGTAAGTTACTTCTATCTTTATACACCCTTTCTCCTGGGAATTCATGGTATTTCGTTCTATGCATGTAAGAACTCATGGGATGGTGATCGGAAGCCATGAGTTCAAGTCATTTATTGGAAATGGACGGGGTTGTGGTTGTTTTGGGTTGCTGTTGAGTTGCATGTTTTACTGCTATTATTGTGGATTTTTAGAAGAAGAAGGGTGTGGAGAAACACCATATAAATTTAGGGCTGTGGTTGATTGTAAATATAACGTTTAGAGGATAACGATAGAATCGTTTCTTTCATTGTAGACTAAGGAATTGTGACAGTGCGTGGCTTGAAAATTAGCGCAGAGAATACCAGGTATGTGGGACTATTCCCTTCTTTCTTTTGCACGACTCTGATCGTACATCATACAATGAACGAGCCCCCAAAGATACTCTACTCTTAGAAGGTAGGAGTGCTTATATTGTTTCCCCTCTTATGGGAGGATTGATGTGTATTATTTCTTCAACCTTACGTTACTCCAAAAGGCTTAGAACGTATTTTCATGAGTCGAGCATGCATTATATATATACGTATCTATTTTACTCTACCAAGCCGCGCTATAGTCGGCCGGGTACGACACCTATTGTGTAACCACCGATCAGTTGGGTTTTACCGAGCTCCACGTGGCCGGGTACGTTTTTACCGAGCCTATTACGACCATGTATGATATGATGATGATGAGGCCCACAGAGGCGAACATATATGATGATTTTGAAAGGATATATATATATATATATATATGTGCATATGCACATTAGGTATGCCATGGTTAGTTGCCCTCAGAGGCATTCAGATGGTACAAGTTGTATGTTTCTTATCCCGACGTATATTACTGTTTTTATATAATATTTTCCTATCTTACATACTCAGTACTTTATCCGTACTGACTTCCTTTCTTCTGTGGACTCTGCATGTCGTACTGCAGGTCCGGATAGTCATAGAGACGAAGCTCCCCCACCACAGTAGGCTACTCAGTTCAGCGGGTATTGGCAAGATTCATCCTTTAGACTTGCCGTGGTCTTGGTACGCATTTTGTCATAGGCATTTTGGGTATGTCGGGGCCCTGTTCTGACACAGGTTGCATTGTTTGTCTTCTTGTAGAGGCTCACAGACAATAGACAATGGGTTGACTTACGTACAGTTGGAATTTGCCTTGTCGGCAAATGTATTTTGTTGTATAGTTTTCCATCGCAGCCTTAAGGGCCATGTTATATATATATGTATGTTCATGTTATTGTATGGTATTTCAGTTGATTATGATCATGATTTTCTATTCATACGGGCATCATAGGCCTTATAGACAATATGGAAAGCTAGAGGAAAGATATGTTGGCACTCGTCGAGTAGGGTCCGGGTGCCCATCGCGGCCCTCCGGCTTGGGTCGTGACATGCAAAGTGAGAAATGCGATCGCAAAACAACCGCAGATAGCAAGGTTTTAACTGGGTGTTCTATTTCAGTTTGCGGTGCCTTTGCGGTTCGCATATTAATTATGCGATCGCAAATGGCACAACATTTTGTCATCGTCTTCAAGAGACTAGGGTTAAGGATGTGGCCAAAATGCGGACCACATTCTGATTTTGCGGGCCGCATATGCCTTCGTTCTCACGATTCAGTGCATCCCTCAACAATGGCAATCCTAGATCTCTCTACCCAGCACCCCAGAAACAACCATGATATATACAACCAACTACGGCAAGCGACAAGATCAAAAATGCAAAATGAAAATAAAGAAAACCACAACAGAGATAGAAGTGAACTTGAGGAGATTGGGACACATACCAAAGAAGAAGAGTACAAGAAGTATGGAGATTTTGAACAGGTATTCGTCCTTGGTACGATTCGATCTATGTTCGCCTCTGGTCGCTCCTTTCTCTCTTTTGTCGTTTTTCATTTTTTTATTTTTTATGTTGTTTTGCGTTGTTTTGAAGGAGTGAACTATGAGAGAATATAGTGACGTACCTGGAATTTTTGCGATGGGAAAGTCACTGCATAACACACTATGCGATCGCATACGTGTTACGTGGTGGGTTCTGCTGAAGGGGTAACAATGCGAAGCACAATGCAATCGCATAATGTAAATGCGGTCCGCAAAGTGAATTACCTTGTCGCATTTAGGTCAACAATTTTAGCCAAACTTACTGCTTTAGTTTGCGATTAAAATGCGGTCCGCATACTGAAAATGCGACCGCATCTGTGCAGCAAACTTCATGTAGTTGTTTTTCTTCCCTTTTTATGAATTCCTTGCCAAACCCCTGCACTCTAACACACTCTTCAAATTGCTTAAGTAAATCTATCCATCACAAATTAAAAATTTAAAGAACAAAAACAAAAATAAATGTTACCACACATGGGCGCTTGATTTAACGTCGCGGCATGACGAAGTTGAGATTCCTCTGAATTTACTCAATGTTCGGGGATGGACCATCTTTGAGAGCCAGCTGCTCCACCAAATGCTTTTCACCATCCGAGCCCAAGTAGTGTTTGACTCTTTGGCCATTTACTTTAAAAGTTCAGAGCCCATCTTCCGATGCTAGTTCCACGGCTCCAAAAGGAGAGACATCGACTACTTTGAATGGACCAGGCCATTTCGATTTGAGCTTGCCCAGAAATAACTTGAGTCTGGAGTTAAAGAGCAATACCAAGTCACCCGACTTGAACTCTCTTTTTAAGATCTTCTTATCATGGACGAACTTCATCCTCTCTTTGTACACAGCTACACTTTCATAAGCATGGAAGCAGAATTCCTCCATTTCATTAAGTTGTGTTAACCTCAACGTTGCAGCTTCAACCCATTCTAAGTTCAGCCTTTTTAATGCCCACATAGCCTTGTGCTCTAATTCCACAGGTAGATGGCAAGCTTTTCCAAAAACTAACCGATAAGGAGAAGTAACAATTGGAGTCTTGTATGCCGTGCGGTACGCCCACAATGCGTCATCTAGCTTCCTTGACCAGTCGCTCCTGTTTGCATTAACAGTTTTTGCTAGAATGCTCTTTATCTCCTGGTTGGAAACCTCCACTTGACCGCTTGATTGCGGGTGATAAGGTGTGGCTACCTTGTGCTTGACACCATATTTTTCAAGGAGAATTTTGAAGGCCTTGTTGCAGAATTGAGACCCCCCATCACTAAGAATGGCTCTAGGAGTGCCAAACCGAGTGAAGATGTTCTTCTTCAAGAATGTGGTCACACTCCGTGCCTCATTGTTTGGTCGGGCGATCGCTTCAACCCATTTGGACATGCAGTCCACAGGCACCAAAATGTACTTCATCCCGCATGAGCTTACAAAGGGACCCATGAAATCAATTCCCCAAACGTCGAAGATTTCTATCTCCATCACAAAACGCATTGGCATTTCATGCCTCTTGGAGATTGGACCTTGTCTTTGACATTGGTCACAAGCCTTGGCCATTTGATTGGCATCATGGTAGATCGAAGGCCAATAGTAACCACATTCAAGAACCTTCGCCGCTGTTCGATTTCCTCCATGGTGACCCCCAACCGGTGAGTCGTGGCATTCCTTTAGGATTGGCAAAATCTCGTCTTCCGGAACCCACCTTCTGATAATGTTGTCCGCACAAACACGGAACAAGAAAGGCTCCTCCCAATAGTAGTGCCAACAATCTCTCAAAAAATTCTTCTTTTGATAAGGTTCCAATCCGTCCGGAATAAGATCACTAACTAAATAGTTAGCAATATCGGCATACCAAGGAGCAAAAGTATTAGATAGGGCCAATATGTGTTCATCCGGGAATGCATCGTTGATTTCAAGATCTCCCTTTGGTCTCCCTGCTTCTTCAACCCTTGACAAATGATCCGCCACTTGATTTTGAGTCCCCTTGCGATCCTTGACTTCAAAGTCGAACTCTTGCAGCAACAAGACCCATCGAATCAACCGAGGCTTTGCATCCTTCTTTGCCATGAGATAGCGAAGAGCTGCATGATCTGTGTACACTATCACCTTGGATCCCAACAAATAAGCCTGGAACTTCTCAAAGGCATAGACAATGGCCAGAAGTTCTTGTTCAGTCACCGTGTAATTCATTTGTGCCCCATTGAGTGTTTTACTGGCGTAGTAAATCAGGTGAAGAACTTTTTTGTGACGTTGGCCAAGCATTACTCCAATGGCTACACCACTGGCGTCACACATAAGCTCGAAAGGAAGTGACCAATCGGGTGTGACAATAATAGGTGCCGTGGTGAGCCTTTGCTTCAACTCCTCAAAAGCTTTGAGGCATTTCTCATCAAACACAAATTTGGCATCCTTCTCAAGGAGTTTGCACATAGGATTTGCAATCTTGGAGAAATCCTTGATGAAGCGCCTATAGAAATCGGCATGCCCTAAGAAACTTTGAACACCCTTAACGAAAGTAGGTGGAGGAAGCTTAGAAATAATCTCTATCTTTGCCCGATCAACCTCTATGCCATGCTTTGAAATTTTATGCCCCAACATAATGCCTTCATCCACGATGAAGTGACATTTCTCCCAATTGAGCACAAGGTTGGTTTCTTCACATCTCTTGAGCACTTGTCTAAGATTGTGAAGACAATGCTCAAAAGACTCACTTACCACCGAGAAATCATCCATGAAGACTTCTAGAAAATTTTCTACCATGTCGGAGAAGATGGACATCATGCATCTTTGAAAAGTATCCGGAGCGTTGCATAAACCGAATGGCATCCGGCTAAAAGCAAACGTTCCATAGGGGCATGTGAATGTCGTCTTCTCTTGATCCTCCAATGCTATGTTGATTTGATTGTAGCCGGAATATCCATCAAGGAAACAATAGAATGACCTTCCCACTAGCCAATCAAGCATTTGATCAATAAAAGGCATAGGGAAATGGTCCTTGCATGTGGCACTGTTGAGTTTCCGATAATCCATACACACCCTCCAGCCGGTTACCGTTCTTGTTGGGATAAGCTCGTTTTTCTCATTTTCAATTACGGTCATGCCTCCCTTTTTCGGCACACATTGCACCGGGCTCACCCAAGAACTATCGGCAATGGGGTAGACTACTCCGGCATCCAACCATTTGATGATTTCTTTCTTTACCACCTCTTGCATTGACGGGTTCAACCATCGTTGATGTTCCACACTCGGTTTGGTCCCACTTTCCAATTGGATTTTATGCTCGCAAATTCCAGCGAGGATCCCACGAATGTCCGTAATTGTCCATCAAATGGCTTGCCTATGCTCCTTCAAGACTTTCAACAATTGTTCCACCTGCACATCATTCAACAAAGAAGAAACGATTACCGGTAAAGTATCATTTGAGCCAAGAAATTTATACCTCAAGTGCGGAGGAAGTGGTTTGAGCTCTAGTTGTGGTGGCTCAATAATAGATGGCTTTACGGGAGGTGTGGATCTATTGTCCAAGTCGAGAGAGAGCTTTGCCGGAGCATAAGAGTAAGAACCACACCCCTCCAATGAATTTACTGACTCCATAAAACCATCCATATCCTCACCGTCAAAGTTCACCAAAATAGCCGCCAATGCTTCACCGAAGCATTGTTCTTCCATTTGCATTTCAACCGCATCTTCCACCTCATCAACAATATCAATCACCGAAATGCTTTCATACTCATGCGGTAGCTTCATACCCTTGCTTGCTTGGAATGTGACCTCTTCATCATTCACACAGAATTTGATTTCAAATTCCGTTCCGAATCCATGAGTGCTCTTCCCATGTCTAGGAATGGTCTTCCCAAGATAATAGGGATTTCTTTGTCAACTTCACAATCAAGAATTACAAAATCAGCGGGTAAATGAAACTCTCCCACTTTCATAATCACGTCATCAACAATTTCTACTGGTCTCTTGATGGAACGATCGGCCGTTTGCAATCTCATACTTGTTGGCCTTGGCATTCCTAACCCTGCTTGTTTGTAAATGGCAAGCAGCATTAAGTTAATGCTAGCCCCATTATCACAAATGGCCCTTGCAAAATCACGCGCCCCAATAGTGCATGGAATATTAAAGGCCCTCGGGTCTTCTTTCTTCTGAACGGAGGTTGTGGCAATAATGGAACTAACCCGGTGAGTCATGTTCACGACCTCATTCTTGGTGGTCCTCTTTTTGGTGATCAAATATTTCAAATATTTGGAAAAACCTGGCATCTCTTGAAAATCTTCCAAGAATGGGACGTTTACCGATAATTGCTTTAGAATGTCATAAAACTTCTCAAACTTGCTATCATCAACCCTTCTTACAAGTCTTTGAGGAAAAGGAGGAGGAGGAGGTCTACGAATAGGCGGAAGAATGTTTGGTGTCTCTTTTGCCTTTTCCTTTACCACTTCTCGGTTCTCTTCTTGCACTTGCACATCTTCCGGAATTTTCTCAATTTCGACAACACTTGGCACTTCAACCTCAACCCCTTTTTCGAATTCTTCTACCTCAAACACTTGTTCACCCTTTCCTTGTAGTACCTTCCCACTCCTAGTAGTAATTGCAATGACGTGAGAAGTTGGGCCACTCCCACTACCCTTTGGGTTCGCAATTGTGTCACTAGGGAGTATTCCCTTTTGCTTTGGATTTTGCTCCCTAGAGAGATCTCTCATTTGCATCTCCAATTTTTGAATGGCTGCAGTATGAGAGCCAACAAGCTCGGTCATGTTCCTCATGGAATTGTCGTATTTTTCTTGATTTTGCAATATCCTTTCAAGCATACTTTCCAACTTAGACTTACTTGAGGAACCTTGATTTGAATATTAACCCTTTGGGGGAACATAGGGATTTGAACTCCGATTTGAGAAGTTGTTGTTGTTGTTGTTCCAATTTCCTTGGTTTGAGCCACCTTGGTCGTTTCGCCATTGTTGGTGGCCTTTCCCTTGTGGGTTTGGCCTCCATTGATTTTGTGATCCTTGACCTTCGTAATGTTGCCTTTGATACCCTCCTTGAGAGTTGTTGACATAATTTGCTTCCTCAAAATCTTTATTTGGTACCGGCTGCACATTCTCAACCACATTTACTTTCTTCTTTTGGCTCTCGGTGAACATCTTTGTCAACACATTAACATTTGTAGCAAGTCCTGCAATCACTTGATCTCTCTCTTGATTTTCCTTAATCATGTTGCTCAAGGAAGGAGAGCCATATGTAATTCCACCTGTGGTGTCCTCAGAATGCCATGCTTGATTATGCTTTGCCATTTTGTCAAGTATTTGTGTCACCCTTGCGAATGATTTGTCCATGAAAGATCCGGCAGCTGCATTCTTGGCTATAGATTGGTTCATCGGATCCAAGCCCATGTAGAATTTTTCCAACAAAATAGAATCCGGGAAACCATGGTTGGGAGACCTCACCAAATATAATTTGGAACGATCACATACCTCATGTAGTTGTTCTCCCGGTAATTGCTTGAAGAAGAAAATTTTATCCCGGAGCTCAGACTTCTTACTTTGTGGGAACCATTTAGACAAGAAAGCTCGGATAAGTTCGGTCCAGGAATGAATGGAGTTTGGAGGAAGATTCTAGAGCCATTTCCTTGCATCCCCAGCTAGAGAGTACTTGAAGCATCTCAACCTTAAAGCATCATCAGAGACATTATTTTGCTTATGCATTGCACACACACCCAAGAAGTTTCTAAGATGTTGTGTTGGATCATCATCAATGGAATTCCTAAAAATCCCCTCCGCTTTGAGCACAAGGATTAAACCGTGTTCCACCTTGAAAGTTGCAGCGCCAATAGCAGGAGGTACAATAGCATTTGTATCCTCAATGTACTCCTCAATATCCGCAAAAGGATTTCCTTCCATATCCGCCTCTACGTCTTCACCATACTCCGACATGTTTTCCTATCAACACCAAGCAAAACAAACAAAAGTGTGATAGAGTAGAATAAGACGTACAGTAAAGCACACACTAATTAGTAATTTCAAAACCGTATTCCCCGGCAACGGCGCCAAAATTTGATACGCTCAAATTACACTTTAATAAATAGTGTAAGCGGTCGATGTCAAATATAATAACCCAACAAGGTTGGGTGGAATCCCACAGGGAATAGGTGTGAAGAGTTTACTTGATTAGTGTGTTACTCAACTAAAGTGTAATGCTATCGATGTCAATATAATATATTTCTAATGGATGATTCTTTTTGATATGCAAATGATGTCTAAGTGACTACCCAATATTTTCCAATAGTTAGGTAGTATTTCCTCTTTATGATTTTTCCAAATATAAAAGAGTTGTGATTAAGAACAATCAATTTATGCCAAATAAAAACTCACTTATTCCTAAGCGATTTTATTAAACAAGGTTTAAAGCCTTGAGTCTTTGATATTTACTTCTACCAAATTCTACCCCACTTTCCCAAGCAAAGATAGAATTTAACGGCGCTTGTTAATGTTTGCAACCACCAACAATGATTGAAGAATGAGAAATAAATAAATATCAATCAACCGTTAAATATATATTCAATATCAAACACCCAATAACATCACACCCATTTCCACAACCTTAGTGTTTAGAATTAGCTACTCATACTAAAATCTGAAAACAAGAGAATATTAATTGTCATAAAGCTTACAAAGTGAAAGATTCTTGACCCAAAAGCTTCCAAAAGAAAGGAATATTCAAGCCTTGTACTTTAGCTTCAAAGTCTGACAAGATAGCCCCCACAAAACCCTAGTAGACCTATTTATAGAGGCTCAGAAATCGAGATAAAATTCGGACCAATCTGCCCTGAAGTTAAATATGAGATCGCATTTCTGTCGCATAACAGAAATGTGGTCCGCATTTTTGACATGTCTATCGTAGATTGTAACCCTAGTTTCGCCTTCACCGCATTCATGGTTTGCGGTCCGCACTGTAGAAATGTGACCGCATCCTGCATCGCATTTTCTTCCTTCAGTAGACTTCATGCTTGGTTTGCGGTTGCTTCTGCGGCTCGCAAACGCGTCATGCGATCACAGAAGAGACCGCATTTTTGACATTAAACTTCGCCCAGGATTCTGTTTTGGTCTGCGATCTCAGTGTGCAATCTGCGGCTCGCATACAAGTTATGCGATCGCAGAAGAGACCGCATTCTTGACGTTGAATTTTGCTCAGAAGTCTGTCTTGATCTGCGATCGTGGTGTGAAGTATGCGGCTCGCATGTGGTATTTGCGATAGCATATCCACCTCTGCGATGCTTTTCTACTCTTTTCTTGTCTTTTTGTGGCTTTTTTAACTCTTTTCCATGCTCTTAGGTCCTTACACCTCATACACTGCAAAAATACTAAAATTACATAAGTACCTAGGGAAATTGCATTTAAAACAAGTAAAAATCTAAGCAATTAGTATCAAAATGTGCCGAAATTCTCCAGCACATCAGTAACTCTTGAAGTGAGCTTGGCAAAATGAAGTATAGGAGGAAGTGTTTGGATTCCACGATGATCTACATGAGCAAGAGACCTTGATGAGTGAAGTCAATTCGCGAAGCTCAAGTGTCACATTAGAGCTATATGTGCATAATATGTGATTTGTCACTTGTTGAAAATGCACGATTATTGTGGGTAATTGTTGGTCCCAACTGAGTATGAATGGCCTCACAATTGACTCTTTGAAATGACCTTTCACTTTGAGGAGGTGAGAACTAATATATTTGCTTGAGGACAAGAAATGAATTAAGTTAGGGGGAGTTGATAAGTGTGGATTATAACCACTTATTAATATCTTCTTGCTTTAGTTTTAGTCTGAAAGTGTTGATTTTGTTCCTAAAACTAATGAAATTGAACAAATTGCAGGCATGTTGGAGAAGTGGACCACAACAAAGAAATCTAACTCAAAAAGGAGTGTTCCGGCTCATAAAGCAAGAAGAAGTGCAGCAGGCCAAAAGTTTGGACTGCAGAAGGAATTCTCCAGCCGTAGAAGAAAGTGTGGGTCGCATAATTGCCTCTACAGGCGCAGATCTGGTACCTGAAGCTCAGAGGATGTTTTGAAAAGTGCGGACCGCACACAATTTGTGCGACCTCAAAACTTGGTCACAATGACATGAACTCAAAAAGTTCAGAGAATGTGCAAAACGACCAAGTGTGAAGCCTTGCCAAAAGTGCAGCCACAGCAGGGAAGATGTGGCCACAGAAGCTTAAGTGCAGCCGCTGACTGAATTGTGCGGCTCCAGAACTCCCCCATTGCAGAGCTAAGTAACATACCGCACATGGAATAGTGCAGCTGCAAAACATCCCGAAAGGCATTTTTGTTAGCGAATTTTGGGCCACTATAAATATATGGGAAACATATTTTTATGAAAAATTTTGTAATATTTAGTGCTGTAGACGTTATACTTTACTACTTTAGGTGGTATCGGTGACCATTTTGGGTGAAGAAATATTAGTTTTATCAATTTAATTTTGTTTTATGGCTTTAGTTAGTTTTTCTTCTCTGCTTCCTTCAATTTAAATCATGAGTAGCTAGATTTTCTGTAGAGTTGTGATCCAACCCTAGTGTGTAAACCTTATGGGTGATTAATATAATATTTGTTTATGATTGGGTGTCTATTTTCGCCTTGTTCATGCATTATTTCTAGAATAAATGGTTGCAAACATTGATTCATGCCTATTTGACTTGGTTCTTACTTGAGGAAAAAGGGACTTAGTCTAGGAAAACTTGGCTAATAAAAAATTGGGCTAGTTAAGGTTTTAGCTAGCCTAATTAAATGGTTTGAGATAGAGATAGGGAGACCCGACTTGAGCTTATATCAACTATTTGAATTGATACCCATTTGGGCTTGAGAATGCTAATTTTGGCAAAATCAGTCTATAACTGAAAGGTATTGAGTGGGTAATTTAGAGTTGAGAGTTAGATTACTCTCCGATCACTAAAACAAGCATTAACGTTATTTACCCATTAGGCTAAAATGTAGGTGAAGGTTACATCCCTAGGCCTCTTACCCATTTGATAAAAACAACAAAAATAATTACTCAATTTCTAATCTTTTTTTCTTATTCGAGCTATTTTATTTACGCTCATCAAGTGTAAAACCTAACACCCATATTTAACTCTCTGTGGAAATTGACCCCAACTCTTGATGGGTACAATTCTTCCAACGACCGTTTCTATTCACTATTGGGTATGGATTAGGCATGGATAAGCCGCCAACTCCAAATTGTGCACATGAAAATTCTTCGTGTGGGGCTTCAGCTAACGTGAAGCATATACAATAACTCGCCCCTCCTTTATCAATACACAACCTAAACAAACGCGTGAAGCGTCGCAATATATTGTACATCCCCAAACCGGAGGGCAAAACCAACATTGGGGTTGTGGTCAATGCGCTCTTGAGCTTCTAAAAGCTCACCTCGCAATCAGCGGACCATCTGAACTGAGCACCTTCTGGGTCGATCTAGTTAAAGGAGATGTAATAGATGAGAAATCCTCCACAAACTGGTGATAATAACCTGCTAGCCCCAAGAAACTCTTCTTCTTGGTCACTGTGGTAGGACGAGGACATCTCTGAACTGCTTCGATCTTTCTGGGATCCACCTTGATAGCTTTAACGACCCGACCGGTTGTTTTGAGTACTGTAGCCCTGTTCCCCCCCCCCCC
>MCJB01015185.1:0-68874 GCA_002018475.1 Nicotiana obtusifolia | reverse complement strand
TCTTCACAAGGTACGTTCATCCTTTGCTCCATGTTAAATTTAGATTTCGCAAGATTAGGATTAATGTTTCATTGAAGTTTTTCGATGCTTCGGGATGGAAGATAGAAATCTAGGGTTTTCTTGCTTTGAAAATTGGTTCGACATTAACTGGAATATATGCTGGCTACAGTGCATTAGAATTTGCGCACTACTAGAACATTATCCAGTGGTATTAGTGTGGTATCATGCTCATTCTGGAGGTGGGATAATAGTGTGCGAAGGTGTAATGCAACGACGTAATTTGTTTGGATATGATATTATCTGGAGTAACAATCTTTCCCCTCGAAATTGCACTCTGCTTTGTTTTGATATCGGAAGAAGGTCGAGGTCATGGTTTTACATTGAGATTCGTCGATGGTCGTGGTCACATTTATTTGATCGAAGATGGATACTGTTTGATCGGAGTTGGAAATGCTTTGGGATTGGGCAAAGGTCGAGGTCACTGTTTGGATACAATATCTTGAGGTTGGACAATGAGTTTAATAAACATCGATGTTTTCTTTTGAATAAACATTGATGTTTCTTTGAAATGGAAGGAACGAATAGGAGGTTAGAACAATTTTGCTCGAAATCAACTAGAATTAAATTAATGCTCCATATTATCTGCCACAAAACACTACTTGTTCGAAGTTGGATACTGTATTATGTTTCGACATCGGACAAAGGTCGGGGTCATTGGTTATTTTGGCATCGGACAAAGGTTGGGGATCGACATCAACTGGACTGAAATTGCTTAGGTCGACATCATTTAAACTGGAAGTTCAAAGTGTCAATTTGAGACAGCCACAAATACAAGAAGTGCATAGCCGTTTACAGAATTGATGCAATGTGAAGGAAGATGGAGATTCATGATTTCCATGATCATTGGATCACAAAATTTGGCGCCTGGTGAGAGCGTTAGAGGTGCTACTATATTTTGCAATTGGCAGATGAATACATATGCCTTCACGATGAAGATTTGGGCTACATACGAGTTGTAATAGATAGTTTTCGTATAGTAGTTGGACTAGTTTTATATTTTTGGGACAATTTGTAAACTACGTTTGTTTTATATATATATATATAGATAACCTCTAAGCATCAGCTTGGAGGTATATTTGCTTAAAAAAAACAAAAAGAGAAGAGAAAGCGGCAACAGAGAAAGACCTCCGACGAACATCATCGGAAAAGTAAAAGTGCAAGTTCACCAAACCTCAAAGAGTTGATTCACAGTTGTCCTAAGAACTACAATCTTCTTCACAAGGTACGTTCATCCTTTGCTCCATGTTAAATTTAGATTTCGCAAGATTAGGATTAATGTTTCATTGAAGTTTTTCGATGCTTCGGGATGGAAGATAGAAATCTAGGGTTTTCTTGCTTGAGGGATGAACATACTCGTATACTTTAAGGTATTTGCGGTCCACAAAATCAAAATGTGGACCGCACTTTGACCGCATCCCTAAACCCTAGGTATCTGAGGAAGACAACATATGTGGTGATTCTGCAATCGCATAATCGATATGCGGACCGTAGAGCCACCGCACACACAGCCAGAACATTGGTTAGCACTGGTGAACTCTGCGGTGAATATGCGATCGCATATCTCGCTTTGCGATGAGTATGCGATCACATTTGTGTGTATCCAACAGGCTTATGCTCAACAACAATCTGCGATGGATTTGCGATTCGCATAGTGTTTATGTGATTCGCAGAATCCACCGCAGGATGCCCTCTACCTGTCACACAGAAGAATGCGACGTGTTTGCAGTTCGCATAGTGGTTATGCGACCGCAAACCACGCCGCATTTCTATAACTCTTTGGTCATTTCTCCTGTTTTTCTTTTCTCAAATGATGATAATGTCACTTACATCTCCCACTTATGCAGATATGGCAGCCAAAAAGCACTCCGCAAAGAGAAGGCCATCATCCGATTCTACCTCAGCACAACCCAAACGGGCAAGAGTGGAATCAACTGTACCTAACCCCTCCCAGTCTGATGAGGAGGACTGCGTACCGGAAGTTGATTTAGTGGCTGAGGCCCGAAGGAAACGAGGTGATGACCTTCAGCTTCGATTTGGGGTTGAAGGTTCAAGATCCTTGTTCAGGGAAGGGCTCACAAAGAGAAGGATCTTGGGGGAGAAAAAGTTAAGCTTGAACGGGCTAACCAGTACCCTCATATTCTCGAAAACATCAAAACGAGAAAATAGGAGTACTTCACTACGGACCCCAAGGAATATAATGAGTCAATGGTCCGTGAATTCTATGCGTCTTATGGAGCTTCACGAACAGGGTATCATAGATGCAACAGAATATTCACCGGCATCGTCCACGTTCGAGGTAAGGCTATGTTTTTTGACAGTGAGCATATCAATGAACTCTACTTCTCCGACTGGAATCAGGCACAGCTGAGTACGATGCAAAGTACTCCAACAGAGAGAACGAACGTGGATGGATAGCGTCCATAATTGCTAAGGGGACTCCTGCCTGGATCAACCCTGGAAAGAAAATTTACAAAGAAGACCTCACAAGGGAGGGCAAATATTGGCTCAACTTCGTCACCTCCCATTTAATACCTTCCAGGAATGAAACAGATATCAGCATTGAGAAGGCCCTTCTCATTGTGTGTATAATGACGGGTATTAAAATTGATGTGGGGAGTCTTATTTTCCAGGAAATTGGCATCCGGGCTACGCAGCGGGCCACATCACTTCCCTTTCTGAGTTTGATCACAACCTTCTGCCAAGAGGTGAATGTCCCATTCTTACCACAAGACAAACTCTAGAGGTCTATAAGAGATATAGATATCACTCGTATAAGTGATTCGGTTACCCCACCAGTGACCCTAATTGAGGACATTGACTCCCAGAATCTCCTATCTCCCCAAGATCCTGACACCTCCACTGTTGCTGAAGAAACTGCACCCACATCTACCGCTGGTCCATCTGCCTCACACTTGCCAACCATTTCAAGACTCGGTCTAATTGCACATCACGCAAATTCTAAGGAAGACCAACTCTTGAAGACATTGCCCCACCTGATTACACAGGCCCTGAATCCGATGCAAATGTCAGTCACCGCTCTCCAACAACAACAATTAGTGTTCAGAGATAGGTTGAACAAGCTTGAGTCAAGGGTTGAATAGATTGAACGAGGTGAGGTGAGGGGTTTACCCCAACTACGGGAGGAAATAAAATCCATGAAGACCGACCTCCAGAAGATGAAAAATCTGGAGTTCGACATATCATCTCTCCTCTCAAACATGGGTGACAAGGGTGCTGACAATGCTGCACCAAATTTGGGCCTGGAGTTCACGACACTAACGGTGGACATCGCACCTTCATCTGCTAAAGTGTCTCAGCCTCCCGCTCCTACAGTACAGGTAGATCCTACTGATGACGAGACATCGGAGCAATCATCAGAATTCGAAGGGGACGAATCAGAAGAGGCCAGTTCAGAGTTCGATGAGGGTGCAACCCCTAAGAAAAAGGGCAAAGAAATTGCTGTGCCAAATGTGGAGGAGGAGCAAGAGCAAGCTGACATTGAAAAGGCCATTCAGCAATCGCTAGCGCAAGTGGCTGCCAGAGCAGACTCGTCAGCCACACGACCACCAGTGGGAGAAGCTAGCAGCTCAGCGGCCTCACCACCTGCTCCAGACCAATCCCACACCCCTCCTACAGCTCCGAAGGAGACCTAGGCCATCGCATCTCTTCGTGCAATTGCGCCCCCAGGGAGCCCCTTGTACTCTATATTTCTTTTTATGCATTGGGGACAATGCATGTGTTTAAGTTGGGGGTGGTAGCCTTATATCGTTGTTTTGTCTGTGTATTTGATTTATTTTTGGGCATATTTAGTGATATTTGATAACTGTACATTATATAGTAGTGATTCATGATTTATGTACCCTATATTCTGTTATAATTAAATAGTTAGCAATAAAATCCCCTTGTTTTTTCTTCTGCCGGGTTCTTTTTTAAGGGTGTAATAGTAGAATCGGGCCTATAAATATGAGGTATATTGATCAGGATGGTACATTTGTTGAGTATCAAGTATGTAAACCTGTGTGAGTAGACCCTTGTAACAAATCAATTATGTGAACTTGAGGCTCACTCGGTAACTCTAGGTCTACTTAGAATCGTGTATGTGTACACGAGGAAAGCCTCGAGTGACTAAATGTGAAATCCAAAGCTGTAAACTATGTTAACCGAACAGTTTGTGTGCCAATGTGTGTGAGCTCCTTGTTTTGATAGTTCTTGTGTTCACTTCTGCCATCTAGAACTTGCCCGGTTGGTTTTTCGATGCCTATCATACGTACACTGAGTTAGAGAAATGATCTTAGGCTTTCTTTGATTATTGATGAAACCTTTCTAGCCTTTTCAGCTTACCCGTGCATAATTAATATCACTAGTACCCTATTTGAGTCTTTAAGCCTTTTCCTTGGCCTCCGCGTTACAAACTTGTCCCATTCGTAAAACATGATCTCTTTTGAACCCGTTCCTCCTTGAACATTGAGATCATAGCTAAAAGTTTAAGTTGGGGGTGTGGGTCAACATGAAAATGGGCAAGGTTGTGAAATGAAGGTGGGAACCCGAACCTCAAAATGTTCATGTGAATTTAAGAAAGCTCCAAAAAGAAAAAAGAAAAAAAAATTGAGAAAAAAAAAAGAGAAATGTGTGTTGTCATAAATAGTGAGGTATGTAATGGCAATAATGGAGCTTGATAATAGAATAAAAGAGGTATGCAAAGTGGGGTCCAATGTGGGAACTAAATGCCATTAAGGTTATGGGGTCGAAAAGAAACAAAAGGTTAAAAGAAAGAAGAATGTAATTAGTGTTCAAGGAGGAAGTAGCCACTAGTATCTAAATATATATCCTACCCTTTCTTAAACCGACATTACAAGCTTACAAAGTCCTTATGTGATCTCCAACCGAGTGTTCTTATAACTAGGCGATGAATTAAAATAAGGGCAAGCCTATGGTGTGGCATGCGGTGACGCTTGAAATTTTGTTCTGAGAGTGAGTGTACTTGCACTTTAGTTCCTTTGTATTGCTATGATAAATATTGTGAGAGTGGGACTTTCTTTCCAGTGACGGCACATACATTGCTAGGTTGATAGTAAGTTGAGCTTTGAGTAAGGCATAAGTGTATTCAGCTGAAGGTAGCCTTTAGTTACTTTGTTGAAGCTCAAAGTTCACTAATTGATTAGTTGTCTTTGAACATATTAATGATTCAAAACTTGAGATACTAACAACAACCACCGTCTACGGTCAGTATTGCTTCATGTTTGATAAGTAGGGTCTAGACTAGGATACTATCATTTTAGTTGCTTGAGGACAAGCAAGAGTTTAAGTTGGGGGTGTTGATGTGCCAGGTAATTTCGGCACATTTTGATACTATTTGCTTAAAGTTTAACTTGTTTTACTTGTTAATTCTCATGATACTTATGTAATTTTAGTGTATTTGCAGCATAACAAGTGTAAGGACCCAGAAGAACGGAAAAGAGTTCAAAAAGTTAGCTGAAGACAAGAAAAGAAGTTAAAAGCATCGCGAGTGCAAGTATGCGGTCGCAAACTGAAAATGCAAACCGCATATTCCACAGGCAGACCGCAAACTAGGACAGAACTCTAGGCCAATCTTCATGTCGAGAATGCGGTCGCAAATGCGAATGCAACACAGGAATGCGAACCGCAAAATAGCCAGGTGCAATCGCAAACACAAACAGAGTTTTGGGTGAAAATCAGAGTGGAGAATGCGATCGCATATCGCGATCGCATAATCAACATGTGAACCGCGAATCAAAACGCGATGGGAGCAAAATTTTCTGGTGGAGTTTGTGACGGACGATGATGATTTGCGGTCCACATTTCTGTTCTGCGACAGAAATGCGGTCCGCATTATTACAACAAGGGTAAATCAGACCGAAATTTGCCTCGGGTTTTGGGCCTCTATAAATAGGTTTTATAGGGTTTTGTGAAGGGAGTCTTGTCAGAATTTAGAGTACAAAGTACGGCAATTGATTATTTTGAATTCTTATAAGATTTTGGGGATCAAATACCTTCTATTTTTGTAAGATGATATCAATTACTCTTGATTGTTCTTTGATTATCAGCATGTGTAGCTAAATTCAAACGCTGAGGTTGTGAACCCTAGATAGGTAGAATGTTGTTGAGATCTTGATATTGAATCCGATTCCGAAGGAAGCTTGATATTTATTTATTTCTTGTTCTTCAATTAATCGTTAGTGGTTGCAAACATTAACGAATGCCAATTAGCTCTATCTTATCTTGGAAAAGTGAGATAGAGTTTGGTAGAAATAAATAACAAAAACTCAAGGCTTTAAACCTTGTTTAACAAAATCGCTTAGGAATAAGTAGGTTTTAATTTGGTACTTAATTGGTTGTTCTTAAGCATGACTCTTTTGTATTCGGGAGAATTGTAGAGAGGATAAATTATCCAATTATTGGGAAATATTGGGTAGTAAATTAAACATCAATTGCATATCAAGAAAGGTATTCAATATTAATATCAAGAACATTCTACTACATTAAGAGGACACAACCTTGGTTTCTTAAATTCATATTTTTCACATTCATACTATAAGAATTAGTTTTCAGTTTTCGTTTACTTATACATTCAACACTTCTTTATTCTATTTGACGTATTTGATAGAATTACGACTTAATCAAGTATTACATTAATTAGACAATAGTTTCACACCTATTCCCTGTGGGATTCGACCCCAACCTTGTTGGGTTATTATATTTGACATCTACCGCTTACACTATTATTAAGGTGTAATTTGAACGAATCAATGATGACCCTTATTTGCTTGTCCTTAAGGACACGGTACAGAACGGTGATACCAAGGAGGTTTCTATTGGAGATGATGGGGTGTTGCGGAGGTCGGATTTGTGTGCCCAATCTAGATGGGTTACGTGAGTTGATTCTTGAGGAGGCCCATAATTCGCAGTATTCCATTCTTCTGGGTGCCGCTAAGATGCATTAGGACTTGAAGCAGCACTATTGGTGGAGTAGAATGAAGAAAGATATCGTGGAGTATGTGGCTCGGTGCTTGAAATATTAGCAGGTGAAGTACGAGCATCATAGGCCGGGCAGTTTGCTTAAGTGACTGAGATTCCTGAGTGGAAATAGGAGCGTGTTACTATGGACTTCGTTGTTGGGCTTCCATAGACTTTGAAGACATTCGATGCCTTTTTGGTGATTGTGGACCGATTTACTAAGTACGCACATTTCATTCCGGTTGTAACCAACTATTCATCTGAATGGTTAGCAGAGATATATATTTGCGAGATTGTTCGTCTTCACGGTGTGTCGGTGTCCATCATTTTTATCGGGGCACAGAATTCACGTTGCAGTTTTGGAGAGCAGTGCAGTGGAGTTGGGCTCATGGGAGTATAACATTCCACCCCCATACGGACAGACAGTCCGACCGCACAATTCGAATATTGGAGGACATGTTAAGTGCTTATGTTATGGATTTCAGGGGTTTTTGGGATCAGTTTCTACTGCTTGCAGAGTTTGGCTACAACAACAACTATCAATTGAGTATTCAGATGGCTCCTTATAAGGCCTTATATTAGAGGCGGTGTTGATCTCCAGTTGGGTGGTTTGAGCTAGGGAAGAGTAAGTTGTTGGGCACAGCTTTGGTTCAGGATGCCTTGGAAAAGGTCAAGTTGATCTAGGATCAGCTTCAAACGACATAGACTAGACAGAATTTAAGCCGATCGGAAGGTTCATGACATTGACTATATGGTGGGACAGAAGGTTTTGCTCAGAGTTTCACCCATGAAGGGTGTTATGAGGTTCGGGAAGAAGGGCAAGTTGAGCCCTCTGTACATTTTTGAGGTGCTTGAGAGGATTGGAGAGGTGGCCTACAAGCTTGCATTTTCGCCTACTCTATTGGGTGTTCACCTAGTGTTTCATGTTTCCATGCTCCGGAAGTATTATGGTGATCCTTCTCATGTTTTGGACTTCAGCACCATTCAGTTAGATGGAGATTTGACTTATGATGTGGAGCCAGTGGCCATTTTGGATCGGCAGGTTCGAAAGTTGAGATCAAAGAATATATCTTCGGTCAAAAGTTTAGTTGAGAGGTCAGCTAGTCGAGGAGGCTATTTGGGAGATCGCACGGGAGCTGCAGAGCAGCTATCCATAGCTATTTGAGACTCCATGTATGTTTTTAGACCCGTTCGAGAACGAGCATTTTTTAATAGGGGAGAATGTAACGACCCGGCCGGTCATTTTGAGTATTGTAGCCTCGTTCCCCCATTTATTGCTTATTATCTGTTCAATTATGGTTATGTGACTTGCCGGGGTGGTTGGTTTGGTTCAGTGGATGTTTCAAAATGAATTAGAATACTTAGTTCTAAGGTTGGAAGCTTAAGTTGAGAAAGTTGGCCGGATGTTGACTTATGAGTAAACGACTCCAGAACAGAGTTTTGATAGCTCTGATAGCTTCATATGGTGATTTTGGATTTAGGAGTACGTTGGGTATTGATTTGGAAGGTTGAAAAGTTTGACCAAGAGTTGACTTTGTTGATACCAGGCAGATTTTGATTTTGGAAGTTGGAATAGGTCTGTTGTATCATTTATGACTTATGTGCAAAATTTGAGGTCAACCGGAGTTGGTTTGATATTTTCGGCATTGATTGCAGAAGTTGCAAATCCATTAATTTTAGAAGTTTGTTTGATGTGATTTGAGGCTTCGGCTAAGTTCATATCGTGTTTTAGGATGTGTTGGTATGTTTGGATGGGGTCCCGGGGGCCTCGGGTGAGATTCAAATTGATTTTGGATTGAGTTAGGGGCTTATGGAAAATCTGATGTGTTTCAGTTCTGGTGCACCCATACTTGCTAGGATTTGGCTGCAGGTGCGGAGCTGAAGAAGTGGCCAGGTAGGCGCAGAAGAGTAAATGGGCAGGCCATGGGAGTTACGCAGGTGCGGAGAAGGAACCCGCATCTGCGAGACTGCAGATACGGACACTGGACTGCAGATGCGGAGAAGCAAGGACTGAGCATGTGCCGCAGATTTGGAAGGAATCTCACAGAAGTGGAAGCGCAGAAGCGCAAGATCAACCACATAAGTGAACCCGCGAAAGCGGCCGATCGGAGTTTATGTGACCTTCACATAAGCAGGTATTTTTTCGCAAAAGAAAAATCGTAGAAGCGGTCATGGTGTCTGCATATGCAGAATCACTGGCAGAAGGATAAAATTAAAGGGTTTCGTGATTTCTCTCATTTTGGACATTAGAAGCTTGGCTAGTTGCGATTTCACTATATTTCAAAAGGTAAACAACTTTTGATCACTTTTGTTCGATCATAATAAATACTCATTGATTTTCCCACCTAGAATATGTGTTGTTTAGGTGAAACTTGAGGGATTTATGGTGTATGTATTGGAGAGTAAGGTTTGGGGATTTGAGGTTCGATTAATGGTCAGAATTAGATGATTTTGTATGGTTGGACCCATTATTGAATGGGTGCTCGGATTTTGTGAATTTTGTCGGGTTCCTAAGGCGTGGGCCCGAGGTTGACCTTTTGAATTTGGTTAAAAAATTTAGCTTTATCATATGGGATTGACTCTTATAGCTTGTATTGATTATATTGAGTTGTTTGTGACTAGATTCGAGTTGTTCGGAGGCCGATTCGCGAGGCAAGGGTTTGTTGGAGCATTGAGTTGCGCATTTTGAGGTAAGTAACACTTCTAAACTTGGTACCGAGGGTATGAATCCCTGGAATACGTGTGATATGGTTGGTGAAAGGGTGACGCACATGCTAGGTGACGGGCGTGTGGCCATGCACCGTTGTGATTATGACTCGGTTGATTCTGTGGTACTGTGTAGTTATCCAGCCTTGTTTTATCCGTGTAATTCCTATGTGTTAGAGTAATTGAGCTGTGATTCATGTTAGAAACCATGTTAAGGCTATGTGCTTATTCTGTGGGGACCCACAGAGGTTATTTCTACTATTGAGTTATTTGCTTAAACTGCAATTATGTACTCACTCATGTTTATTCACAAACATATCATATCTCAGTATATGTTATCATTTACTGTTATATCATGTTATCATTGGTTGTGGCTGAGTAGTATGGGACTTGTGAGCCCGTTAGACTGGAGAGAGATTGACGACTGAGTTGGTCCTGAGAGCCAGATTGTGAGTGTTATTGTGGATCGGACTGCGCAATGAAGCAGTCCTTATTGGCTTATTTCTTATTATGGATCAGGTTGCACGCTCCAACAGGCCTTATAGAGCGTAGGCACGGTGATTTATATACACGTGCTTTAGAGAGGGGCATTGATGCCATGCACCCATACAGTGCTGAGTGATTGCGTGTGATGAGTGGGAAATGAGATAGACAGATTTAGTACTCTGAGATTGTGAGTACTCAGGATTATCACTGTGATACAATATATTTAACATGCATATCTGACATGTACGCATAGAGATGTAACATTCCTCATACTAGTTGTACTTGGCATAATTTATTAGTGTTGAGCTTAAATTGTTGAACTTGAAAGCATGCCTAAATTTCTGTACTGTGTACGAGCTGAATATGGTAGTTTCTCTATGTTATTATTGTCAGAATCTTGCTATATCTGTGTTGTCATTATTTTGATTCAGACTGTATCTTTCTAAGCTTGTCACTAATTTAAGCCCAAGATTAGTCCTGTTACTTATTGAGTACATTTGGTCGGTTGTACTCATACTACACTCTGTACTTCGTGTGCAGATCCAGGTACATAAAGACACAGTGATTTCTAAGAGTCCGAAATTTAATTATGGTATTTTTGGACTCAAGCGACCATAATAGATTAAAAAAAATACTAGGCACCATTATATATATAGCGCGGTTATTCACCGCGCTATACCTTCACGGGACGTGTGTCCGTTAAGGTATAGCACGGTGAATAGCCGCGCTATACCTATAGTACGCATATATACCGCGCTATACATAAATGTTGGGCCCATCAATAATTCTTCTGTACTTAACTGACACACCAATAATTCAGAGGGGTATATTGCGCATATTTAAGGCGCTATACATCAAATAATTGTACCCCCTGGACTAATTTTTTCCTTATTTAAGGAGTTTCTGGATTTTGTAAAATTCCATTAAGGATCCTTCAAGTCTTCCGAAATATTTGCTCGTTAAGGTATTTGCATTTTGACATAATGTCCGAAGAGCGAAATATTAGGGTTTAATTATATTGGGGGGAGGGGGTGAGAATAACATCGAAGATGATGAAACTCCGAAATATTTTTTGAGGACTCCGGATGAACACCGGGAACTTCTTGTGATAAAAATGTTGGAAATGTACGTCAAGGCTAAAAACATTCGCAATAATGAGGTTTCGCAAAGTAGGGATATCCCTCAATCATCGGGTGGTTATTTTTGAGCAGTTTTAGCCGAACAGGTTCAGGGTGAAAGAGTTTGGCCTGATCTAAACTTGTCTCCGCGGGCGAATGAGGAGCGAGGAAATAATTTCTCCCCTTGTTTACATAATCCACAAGCCGAGTGGTAAACTTCAATTTTCCTTTGTGTTACGATGTCTATTTTTATGTATTGAATTTATATTAACACTCATATATTCCACAAGGGGTACCGGCAAGATATGAATTTTACAAGTTATGAACGAACGACCATTTGGAATATGCCTAGTTTTGGTGTGTTAGATCATGGTGGTCCATCCGGGAGTCATCATCAACAGGATAATGTGCATCATAGGATATCAGCACATTATGATTTGTAAGTGAACTGATAAAGTGTATATGTAATGTTTGGATGAATTTGAGAAACTCATTATTTTATTGGTTGTGCAGTGAAAACGAGCAACTTGAAGGTCCTGTTCTTACTCAATTGCCCGAAGATGACATATTTAAACGGGATCTGGCAGATGCGCAGAGTCAGGAAGAGAATAGTGATTATGACAATATTGCTGATGAGTCTGGAAATGGCAGACCCTTCCCTGATGAGGATGATGATGATGAGGACAAGAATGCTGAACCTGATTTGATGAGGGAGCATGCTCCACCTCCCGTTAGACCAAGAGTGTACGAGTCCCATGTTCCATTTCATTCAAGGGAGATTCCCTACCTTGGTCATTTGCTAAGTATGTCGGAAGTGGATGCCCTCACCAGGGATCTTGACGAAATTCGGACAGCAATGTGGGACGAATCTAGAGCAATGGTGCTGTCAAGGGCATGCTTTTTGCTGATAAAGCGCGCCTAAGCAGGGCGGTGCGAATGTACATCATAAAAGAGTGTCTTGAGACCGTGGTTCATAAGTCATCTCCGGAAGTATACAAGGTTATTTGTCGTAGATGGTTTCAAGATTGTAATTGTATGCTGCATGCAAGGAAGCTGAAAACAAATATGTGGGTTGTGGGTAAATACATTAGCACCCACAATTGTGAAATGAACACATTCAGTGGAAATCATTTTCACTTGAATATTGACTTGATTTCCCTTGCCGTGATTCCACACATTGAAGTGTCCATAAGCTACAAGATCAAAGAGTATATAACATCTATCCACCTGGTATATGGATGTCCCATTACCAAAAGAAAGGCATTTCTCGGGCGCAAATGTGCGTTTGAAATTATTTATGGTGCCTGGGATAAGTCCTTTGCCTCTTTACCCAGGTAAATGGCCGCATTGCAACACTTTAACCCTGGGACTGTTGTTGAATGGAAGCTTGAGCGGAGTCCGGGAATACCAGAACACATATATCTGAGCATTTAAACCAGCCATTGATAGTTTTGTGCATTTTCAGTCGGTAATCTCCATGGACGACACTCATGTCTATGGAAAGTATGATATTAAGTTGTTGATCGCCATTGCAGTAGATGCTAATGGAAGTATATTTTCCCTAGCATTTTCTATTTGTGCCAATGAAAGCCAATAGACGTTGACATTATTTTTGAACAACCTGAAGGAGCACGTTGTCAGACAGCATTTAGGTATTTGTCTAATATCTTATTGGCATGGCGGTATTTTAAGTTCTATACAGAATTTGCATGCATGGTAGAAACCATATGCCTACCACCGTTATTGTGTGAGGCACCTGAAGGCCAACTTCCAGAGGGCTTATCTGAACAAGGACTTCCATGATTTAATGTGGATGGCTGCAACAGATCACCAAGAATGTAAATTCAGGAGGCGAATGGAATTGATCAGGCAGGAAGACCAAGGAGCCTATAGTTGGTTGATGCGACATGAGCTTGACAAGTGGACTTGGCATGCAGATGGTGGCAGAAGATAGGAAATTCTCACTACAAATGTGTCAGAGTCTTTCAACGGGTTATTGAAGTCTGTACATGGATTGCCTGCCACTGCCATGTTGCAGATGTCATTCAACTAGATGGCGAAGAGGTTTGTTGAAAGATCTAGAGGTGCATCGTCATTGATGGAAAGGGGTGTTGAATTTATGCCAATGCCAATGAAAAGATTTGAAAAATACAGGAAGCGAGCACAATGGCATTCATTTTTGCAGTATTGCAACGAGCGAAATATTATTGAAGTTCGCACTACTATTCATCACAGCCGGGGAAATAATACACACACCGTCAATGAAGCCAGAAATCTATGCTCCTGTAGGAAATGGTCCATCTATCATATGTCGTGCTCATATGCCATGAAGTGCTTTCAACATACAGGTTTCGCGGCAACGAGGTACGTTGATAAAGAATATAGTGTTGCTGCATACTTAAACACCTATAGTGGACATTTGCAGCCAGTGGGTGCTAGGCATTATTGGTCGCCAGAACCATTCAAAATGGTGTGTAACAAGGATTATGTGCGTCAACGACAAGTGCATAAAAGAACGCGTATACGGAACCAAATGGACGTTGGTGATGTCGTTTATGCGCGTTAAGGTAGTACATGTTCCCAAATAGGACACGACCATCATAAATGTCCTTCAGCTGGTTTGGGTAGCGGTGGTAATTCAGCTCCTGGTTTGCAAAATGTATGAAATAAAATTATGTTTCCATTTGGGGTTAAATCTTATTGATATTTAGCATTATTACATCAATACAACAATTTAACATACACCCCAAGAAAAAAAACAATTGTCATTCACCATTATTGTCGATGTCTGGCACTATTTCATTATCACTGTCTTCATCTTCTTTGTCAACATTGTGCACGCACCCTTCGGGACCGAGGGCATCGTAATCTAGGCCCCAATTGACACACATTTCTCGTACTTCATCGCTATCATCAACAAGACCACTTGCTTGATTTCTACAATAATATGGGACTCCTACATCTAACGTCTGTGGTAGAAACTTAGGTAGTTCATCCCACTCGACAACTGTTGGAAAAACAGGATAATCATTGTCTGTATGCAATTTTTTATTTTCTAATAAATCCCAATACTGATCCTCCATTCCTCCCAGATAGTTAAGATCATCCATTGCATGATGAACAGCTAGTGCCTTTTCCATCTCTAGAATCTCCTTCATCAAATGCCGAATCACTTCTGGTTCATCTTTGTGTGTGTTTGTTTAGAAGGTTGTAAACAGTACTTGTGGCACAACAAGCCCATGCTAGCAACATAGTACTTCATAATCACATCGTTCTGAGTAAAGGGGAACTCATTGTAGTTTTTGGCCCCATATTCGCGTACCTTCAGGCTTTATACAATGCGTTACGCCCTCAATAATATGCCCTGCAACTTTGGGATCAGTGTGTATATTGATAGGCTTATTTTCCAAGGGACGCAGGACACCATACCACTTGTCATATATGTTTCAAGGTGGGGATCGATAGTGTATATTGATATGCCCTAGCATATATGTGTATATTGATATGCCCTAGCATATATGTTTCAAGGTGGGGATCGATAGTGTTAATACATGTTCCATGGGGATCTGTTGAACAACCTTCACCATTTTGCCTCTTCTTGAATCACTTATTAAATGTTAGTGTCATTTTTGTAATGGATGTTGTAATGTTTCTTCAAATGGTCTTTGAATACAAATCTCTTGGTTCAGTTTAAGAAGCTGTCTTATACCCTAAAGAATCATAATCACGCGCAACATAGTGTGCCACCAATATGCGTTATGTGTATTGTCTTGTCGATTTGAAAAGATGCCGTTCTGGAAAAGTTGTCTTGTACCCTAAAGAATCATTATCACGCACAACATAGCGCGCCACCAATATGCGTTATGCGTATTGTCTTGTCGACCTGAAAAAGCTGCCGTTCTAGAAAAGCTGTCTTGTACCCTAAAGAATCAATATCACGCACAACATAGCGTGCCACCAATATGCGTTATGTGTATTGTCTTGTCGACCTGAAAAAGCTACTGTTCTGGAAATGTTGTCTTGTACCCTAAAGAATCATTATTATGCGCAACACAGCGCGCCACCAAAATGCGTTATGTGTATTGTCTTGTCGACCTGAAAAAGCTGTCGTTCTGGAAACGCTGTCTTATACCTTAAGAATCATTATCACGCGCAGCACAGTGCGCCACCAAAATGCGTTATGTGTATTGCCTTGTCGACCTGAAAAAGCTGCCATTCTGGAAAAGCTGTCTTATACCCTAAAGAATCATTATCACGTGTAACATAGCATGCCACTAATATGCGTTATGTGTTTGTCTTGTCGACCTAAAAATGTTGTCATTCTGGAAAAGTTGTCCTTCTAGAAAAGCTATCCTGTACCCTAAAGAATCATTATCACGCGGAACTAGCATGCCACCAATATGCGTTATGTATATTATCATGTCAACCAGAAAAAGCTGCCATTCTGGAAAAGTTGTCTTGTATCCTAAAGAATCATTATCACGCGAAACATTGCGCGCCACCGATATGCATTATGTGTATTTGCTGCCCATAAAAGCCTAGGACATTTTACTTATTATATACACTTAATGAAACAAATAGGAAAACATTCTACTAATTTTTCATTTTTCTTTCATTACGAAATGTCTGGACGCAATGACGTACCAAGGTGTTATTGTGGCAAACGTACTATTTTGAAGCCATGTTGGTCAAATTGCAATCAGGGTCAACCGCTTAGTCCCTGGCGACAACTACAGGCTGAATGATGGCATATCATGAGGAGCATCGTGTAGATTAGGGTGGTCACCCGACTGATCATCTCTAATATCGTCCACGAGTGCCTCAATGCCCCCTTGCGGGGGACCCCGTCCTCACCGACCACTACGACCTCGTGGGCGCCCCTTCCTCTCTGGCCACGCCTGCCACGTCTACCATGTTCAGGCTCCACTGGTGGCCCGCGATGGTAGTCCTCTGACGGCACATAAGCAGCCCTGTATCCTAATCGCTCATCATTTTGGGCACGCCTCAATGTCGGGGCAACAAGATCTGTAACCTGACGGCCATACTCGTGCAAAACTGCCGCTCCCTTGCCGATATGCTACAACATCTGTAGTCCCAGCTGATAAAATTGATGTAATCCAATAGCCCGCATAATATGTTAAATATTTATTACATAATGATAATTTAACATTATAAGTAAGTATAACAAATAACATACCAGTGCCTCATCCCTCCCATCATATGGAATGTACCGACCACCAGCGCGGATGAACGGGATTCTAGACATAAAGGCGGGTAACACAGCGATACCAGCCCATATACTCATGCTCGCCATCCGTACGCTCAGGTGTAGGGGCTGGAGGAATCAAGTCATACCTCTGGTCCCAAACCTCAATTTTAGCCTCTAGCCAGTCCAAGTATGTCTGGTCAACCCTGGAACGATCATCCTGCTGGTAATGTGTCCTAAGCCAAGCGGACGGAATAGGTACAAGCTGCGGTCGACCAAACTGGCGAAGGACTAGCTCGGTGGCATGATGTTCGACAATATCGAGACATATCAGTTGGACAGAAGAGCTCCACATAGCTCGGCCGCGAATAATCGGGCAAACCAGCTATGAGCGGTTGTATGGCCTCCATAAGAACTATTAATCTAACACAGGAATCGTGAGTAAACATAACACATATAAAGCCAGGCCAAGTAAACTTAAGAATACATGTACCTGCGCGCCTTCAAGCAAATCCAACAAATCCCTGTAATAGGGGAGATGATGTCGAGCCTCGACCTTGCATTCATATCCTCGCCTATCAACCCACCTCCAAGCTAAAAGGAGAAACGGTGGAGGTGGTGCATCCAGAGTGATAGGTGGTAGAGGTGGCTGCAACTGCAGGAACCGCTCCCATGCCCAAACATAATATAGAATCTGGACGTAAAATTTAAGGTATTCTCAACCTATATATGTTATAATCATGAAAAGAATTGACTATGTTTTCACCTGCAGTAGCGGTAAAAATCCGGCAACGTCTATCTGGGTGCCCATGGACTCCTGGTACATCTGCCTATACTGGTAACCTAGACAACTGCACCATAATTATAACCAGGTAAATCATCTAGCCGCTCTAGATGATGTAGAAATCTCAAGATGACTAGGTTTCCCGAAGTTTTTGGGAACAATACACCACCAAACATCAGCAGCACCACCAATCTCGTGTGTCGATCAATAACCTCCGACGGTAAATCATCTATAATCTCCGCATCCATCGCCTCCATATGCTGCCGGATGGGCGTCAGCTGCAAACGAGTGGCTCCACTCAATGCCGTCTCCTCTGCTTAGTCGAATCCGGTGAGCCGCTGCAACATATGCAGATAATGAAATGGCATATAGTCTCTGAGAGCATGCGGGTAAGCTACAGGCAACCCATCAACCGGAGAAATAGGAGCATCTAGCCAAGTAGCAGTCAGTAGGCAGAGAAAAAGTCAGCCGAAAAAGAACCTCCACATCCTCAAGCGTGATGGTCGCCTCGCCGATGGGTAGATGAAACATGTGCGTCTCCGGTCGCCACCGCTCTATCATAGCCGTGATCAACATCCAGTCGAACTGCAACCAGCCGATCTCTATGATCCTGTAGAAACCCGTATCCTGAAGGCGTCTAACTATACGGGGATGGAGTGGGTGGGCCCTAATGAACTCCCACATGTCGTCTATACGTCTGGCGCGGAATGTCTGGGACAGACACTACCCATCCCATATGTATGAAGACCTATGCTCGGCCTATAGCAACAGTAGCTCTAGCAATGCAGGTCCGGGATGCACAGGCGGAACCTCCATGACGATGACTGTAAATTGAACGATATTAATTAAAGTATTTTTCTTTTTAATTGCTTAACATATTTAAATTTATTGTAATATCTTTAATATTAAAATTTATTCAATATTTTTACTATATTGTTACTTAGGTTGATATATTTTCTATATTATAATTGTAATTGTTAATTTATTATTTTATATGTTGGTTTATTATTATATATGTTGGTTTATCATTTTATATGTTAGTTTATTATTTTAAATATTGTTTTATTATTTTATAGGTTAGTTTACTATTTTATATATTTGTTTATTATTTTATATGTTAGTATCTTATTTTATATGTTTGTTTCTTATTTTATATGTTAGTTTATTATTATATATATTTTTTTCTTAGTCACTTATTTTTGAGTATAGTAGAATTAAATAAATAATTTTCATAACTATACATGCTTTAATTATTAAATATTCATATAAAAATACTTAGTTTGACAAATATTGTTTTTTTTTAATGTTATTTTCTTACATTTGTTGACTAGAATTCGAAAGAGTTTATATTGAATTATCATATTTTTTCAGATATTTTTGGGGCTAATAAATAATTAAATAATTAATTTCAATAACTATGAAGATACTACGCACAAGGGCACTACATTACAATTACGGGCACTACATTAAAATTACGGGCACAACATAACACCACATGGAACTAAGCAACATTGAAGTCACATAGTAATATATGTACAACAATAACATCTAAATATGATTAATTATTCCTAAAGTAACAATTTATCTATTTTACAAATCTTTTAGCACATAAATAATCTAATCTGGATAAAAATAACAAATTGAGTTAATCACAAAAATACATATACCACAGTAAAAAATAACTAATTACCATTTTTTATAACAACTGAAAGTATTACTTATTCAAAAAATAACATTTTCTCTATTTTATTAATTATTTTTCACACTAACAATATAATCCGAATAAAAAATAACAAACTAATTAAATCAAAAAACAATCACCAATTAAATCTTAACTCTCAGAGATGAACTAATATAAGCACTGTGAAGTATGCAAGCATGCGTTAATGGATTGATCCTTAGGAAAACGTCTCTCGAACATTCTCCTAACTTGATTTGATCATCAATTCAACAAGCTCTTTCGATTAATTAAGAGAATCAATGAATTAAATCAAATAAAATAATACAAAGATAATCACCAAGATATTTCTCTTTCCATTAAATAACCTGACGAATAAAGTTGCAACAATTCAAAACTCCATAAAGGAATCAAGCACGAACTAGAGTTAAAATCCACAAATATTTATCAAACCACCATATCCATCAAACCCTAAGGGAAATTACTCCATAATCATGGAGGAAGTCATCGCAATTATAATTGAAGAATAAGAAAGCATCAATCTAATTTTACAATCCAAACTCTCGTATTGAATTGATGGAAAGATGATGGAATCCTGTGTCTTCTGGCCTCCAATGATCTCCAAAGCTTACTAGGTCAAAAGTCCTATCAAACACGTCTTTTCGGTGTACTTATACAATGTAATAGTAGGCCTAGACGAAATTACCTTTTCCTAGCCGAAATAGGACAAATACTCTTAGAAAATTACAAAGACATGCCGCGCCATGCGGGGCGCTTGTGGGGAGGTTCAGAGAGCATGTTCTGACAGACAGGAGCCAATTTTTACTTCCGCGCCGCCCCATGCAGTGCGGCAATGCAAATTTTCCAGAGTGTTTCCGTTTCGATATCCAGACTCGGCTCCCGACCACCGAACGCGATCCCGGTTTAATCTCTTGGGCTTTTACTCAGACTTCAAAGCTCCAACCTGTTCAATTTAGCTCCTGAATATCTATTTAACTCGAAATCACTTCCTACAAGGCATAAAATACCTAATAAGTGCAATACACCAACATTTAAACTCAAACACAAGTAAAATACAGTAATTGAAGTGCAGATTATGACTAACACATGTGATTCTATCCTACCATCGACACCCCAAACTTAAACCATTGCTCTTCCTCGAGCAATCAAACTGCACTTCACATAGAGACGACCTTCTTATCAGACAACTTCCCTAAGGCATCATGCCAAGAATATTTAGAATAGACTAAGCACTGTATCATAACATCCTAGCCTCAAGACTCGACTCAAAAGCACCACGTGTTTTTCACAACGTGCTCACTTATTCTAACACAGAGGTCAAAGAATTCACCTTATCTTCACAATTCATGTGCCCTCACACAAATATTAGAGAGTAGTTCCAAACACAATAAAATTTAAGAACAATTATGAACTAAATATAGAAAGAATTCACTCACTCTCAGAATTAAGATTCATATGCCACAGAAGACGTACCATAGGCTTGCCCATAGTGTAACACTCTACTAATTGAACTCATTCAGTCAAGGATCAAGTATTACTTTATTTGGTTGTAATGTAGGCTGCAGGACGGGCAGGATAGATTTGGATATACTGACTATACCTCCCTAACCACTTTAATGCATATACATTAACCATTGAAACCCCACACTTAGGTTGAACCAAACCCAACCTTCACATTATATCAGCATCAAGCTCCCAATATTTTTAAGCACAAACAAGATGAGAACTACCACTAGCATGGAATCAATTTTTTTCTTTTCTAAGTTCTGGTTTTTTTTTTTTCTTTTCTATTTTTTCAATCAAAATCTTTTTTTGTCCAATTCTCTACAAGTGGCTCTCCCAAATTTTCAAACAGTGCATCTTTCTCCTTTTTCTATAGTTCCACTCAAAACCCGACTATACCTCACTTAGCTTTTACAATCTCATAAAAAAATCAAGTGCTCAAGAGAGGTAAAAGGTTCAACCAGATAGACAATTCAAACAAAATGGTCAAGCTTGTAGTCTAGTTGCCAAACAAAATAGGATTACAAGCTCAAAGGGGCTAACTAAGATACACATTCAAATAGGTGGGTAACCACATATATCTGGCTCAACAAAGAAATGTCTATATCACTTCCTAGAATGAAAAAGACTACTATTTTGCTTTGCAAACAAACTGGGCAAATTCTAGACAACAACCGACACACACAGACTATCAGAAAACCTCACACACACATTGGCACATAACTCACTCAGGATCGGATCTATTCCGACTCTCTAGTCAAAATAGTTAAGCAAAGTTACAATCACAAAAATTAAGGCACTTATTTAAGAGTCAAGAAATGAGCCTAGGCTTCACAAATTAGGCACTCACTGCTTTCAAGGCACAACAAAGTCAAGAAAAGTCAACTCCCTTTAATACCTACCACAAGACTTCACTACTCCTACTAAAGGAAAAACTAACTACACCCGGTTCAACAAAAAAAAACCTTTTGAAAAGAATAGCAGCCCAAAGAAAAACCAAGGGGGAATTGTTACACTACCTAAGAAAACAAAATATTTTTTCTTCGACTTTGATCCCTCAAGAAGACAGTCGAGGAAATCCATCGTCGGGAAAAATCAAAAATAAATTCGCAAAAGAATCAAAAGAAACGACTACAAACACACAAATACATATATACATTCCCCACCCCACACTTTAAATTGTGGCATGTACCCATGACACACAAATAAAAAGCAAGAGGTAAAGGAAACTTCCCTGATTCATCTAGTCGAGGTCTAAATCAAAGCCGGGATCTCCTTTGCACGCCTAACCCATTGCACACATCCATGCTGAGATCTTCTTTTTCGCCTTCTTTGGTACACCCCACACTTATCAGCTTCACTCTTTCGGATTTTCTCTTTCAGGGCCCCCCTTTATCCTTCCATTTTGAAGATCAGCTTTTCATCCCCCAATCTGAATGAGCTGCTTTTCCTGAATATCCAGAATTGCTCTGCCCGTAGCCAAGAATGGTCTTCCTAAAATAAGAGGGACCTCCCTATTTTCCTCCATGTTCACCATAATAAAATCCACAGCGAACAAAAATTTTCCTACTCGAATCAGCACATCTTCAACGATTCCTTCAAGTATGATTGTGGTTTGATCTGCCAGCTGCAAAGACACAACTATCGACCTGATTTCTCTAATAAAGAGACAAAGGCATAATATTAATAGAAGCACCTGAATTACACAAAGATTTTTTAAATTTAGTACATCCTAAAGAGAAAGGTATATTACAACTCCCTGGATCTCCACACTTTTGAGGGAGCTTATTCTGCAAGATAGCACTACAATGCTTTGTCAGCTTGATAACCGATGTCTCCTCCACTTTCCGCTTCTTGGACAATATCTCCTTCGTGAATTTAGCATAAGTTGGCATCTGAGAAAGAACCTCTGTGAAAGGTATATTCACATGCACTTGCTTGAACACTTCTAGAAAGTGCTCGAATTGTTTGTCCAACTTCTCTCTTCTTTACTTATGGGGGAAAGGTAGAGCTGGCATGTATTTTTCTGAGCACTCATCTTCCCCTTCTTCTTCATATCCTCATCTACCATCACTTCTCCTTCTTGAATGTTGTTATTTTTCTGCAGGTCCACAATCTCCATTTGTCTCTCAATCGGCTCTTCCTTTTTCTTTGCTATGGGATTCTCCAACTCGTGCCTACTCCTCAAAGACACTGCATAGATTGTCTCTTTTGGATTTCTTTCTGTATCAGCAGAGAGTGTTCCTGGAACCCACTCAGACAATAGAGTAGCTAGTTGCCCAACCTGTCTTTCTAGGTTTCGAAAAGTCTTGCCCAGTTTTTTAATAGCTGCACCATGTTCCCATGTAGTTGAGCTATGAGTTTCAATCCTCTCATCTTTCTTGATAATAAAATCCTTCATTATATCTTCCATTGTCGACTGATTAGACTGTGGAGGTTGATATTGCTGCCTCTGCTAATTTTGAAAGCCTGAAGCTCCTTGTTGCTGGGGTCTAGAGTTTTTTTGCTGCCATAAGTTCAGGCTACCACTTGGTAAGTTCCACGAGGGTGCCTCTATCCCATAGGATTGAAATTGTTTCCACTCTGGTAATTGCCTCTATCGAAGCTTCCCACAGCCTTTTACTACTTCATCTGCAGCTACGACCTGATACGCATGCGTTGGATGTTCCATTCCACAGAAATCACAAATTGGTGATGGTTGGCTCTGGACCTTGGCTAAAGTCAACTTTCTTATCTCTTTGGCCATGGTGTCTAGTTGGGCTTGAACAGTTGTGTTGGAATCTACTTGATGAACCCCAACTGATTTTCTTCTATCATTGCTCTCGGAAGGCAACTGGTTAGCATCTTCAAAGAAATCATCAAGTATTGCCACAATCTCCTCAGGAGTCTTCTTCATTAAAGGACCTTCGACTGCAATGTTCAGAGTTCGTCGTGAGGAAGGTGTCAATCTATCCCAAAAGTCCTGGAGTTGCATCCGCATTTCAATCCCATTATGCTGACACTTCCTCACTATCTCATTGAATCTTTCCCAAGCCTCGAAAACTATTTCAGTGTCTGACTGGCAGAAGTTGTGTCACTATTTTTGCAGCTGAGAAGTATCTGTCTAGAAACTTTCTAGTCATATCTTCCCATGTCCTGATCAACCCCGTTGGTAAGCGAAAAAGCCAGTGCTTCGCGTCATCCTTCAACAAAAAGGGGAATGCCCTTATACTGCATCTTTTGACACTTCGTTGTACTGGAAGGATTTTCTCAAAATCCATCAAGTGAGTGTTAGGATCTTCATTCACCTTCCCTTTGAAGACACAATTGTTCTGGATAGTTTGAAGCAAGCCTTGCTTCAGCTCAAAATTATTTGCTACTACTGGTGGAGGTCTGACACTAGATATCCCTGATTATAAACTGGTCTGGCATAATTACCCAATGCTCTACCAGGTCTGGGTACCGCATTCTCGAATTGTTCTTCAATTAAGGTTCGATTGAGATTGAATTTTCGACCCGTATCATCATTGACGGTCTCATCAGCAGCTCAACGAGCTGCCTTAGCCTCTATCCTTGCAACTTCTTCTCTGTGTTGTGCTACCTCTCTTGCAGCTAAATCTACCTCACCTTCACCGTTTTTAGCCATGTGTTCTACGGTTGAAGGCTGCCCCAAAAACTTTTCGGTGAGTTCTTTCTCTTTCCTCAACAGACGTAGACTCTTTTCTACCTCTAGATTGTATGGAATCAATTCATTTGAAGACGATCGAGTCATACACCAGAGAAGTCAATTTTTGCTTGCACCCGAAAGAGGAAACCCGTGAAGAATAAAGTAAGATAAAATTTAAAAAATTCCTGAATTAGCACCAAAAACTAATTTGAACACTATTGATTGCCAATCCCTGGCAACAGCGCAAAAATTTGAGGAGCGCGAAACAAACCATGAATTGACGCTCGCTAGTCAAAGATAGTATAGTTTAACTGTCGTCTCCACAAGGATTGGATTTAAACAATGCTCAAGTAATTTTTAGTTTAACGCTATTCAGGATGATCAAAACTTGATTTGTAATTATTATGAACTACATTTAACTACTAAAATAAAACAATTGACAATTGACAACAAGAAATTAGAGATTCACAGAGTGGTTTCTTATAAATGTGAGGAAAAAGGGTTTGATAGGATAGGTGTAAAATAGCTATTAGGGATGTAACTCTAGTTTAATTTGATGAGATGAACTAATATAAGCATTGTGAAGTATGCAAGCATGCGTTAATGGATTGGTCCTTAGGAAAATGTCTATCGAATATTCTCCTAACTTGATTTAATCAAAGATTCAACAAGCTCTTTCGATTACTTAAGAGAATCAATGAATTAAATCAAATAAAATAATGCAGAGATAATCATCAAGATATTCCTCTTTCAATTAAATAATCTGACGAATAAAGTTGTAACAATTCAAAACTCTATAAACGAATTCAAGCACGAACTAAAGTTAAAATACACAAATATTTATCAAAATACCATATCCGTCAAACCCTAAGGGAAATTACTCCATAATCATGGAGGAAATCATCACAATTATAATTGAAGAATAAGAAAGCATCAATCTAACTTTACGATCTAAACTCATTTATTGAATCGATAGAAAGATGATGGAATCCTATGTCTTCTAACCTCCAATGCTCTCCCAAAGCTTACAAGGTCAAATGTCCCTTCAAAAAATGTCTTTTTGGTGTATTTATACCATGTAGGAGTGGGCTAATGAGAAATTACCTTTTCCTAGCCGAAACAGGAAAAATACTCTAAGAAAATTACACAGGTACGCCGCGCCTCTCGCCGCCCCATTCGCAGCGCTTGTGGGGAAGTTCAGAGAGCATGTTCTGAGAGACAACAGCCAATTTCTACTTTTGCGCGGCTCCATGCGACACGGAAGTGCAAGGTTTCCAGAGTGTTTCGGTTTTATTGATTTGTGATATCCAGACTCGGCTCCCAACCCCCGAACGCGATCCTGGTTTAATCTCTTGGGCTTTTGCTCAGACTTCAAAGCTCCAACCTATTCGATTTAGCTCCCAAATATCTTTTTAACTCCAAATCACTTCCTACAAGGCATAAAACACCTAATAAGTGTAATACCCTAACATTTAAACTCAAACACAAGTAAAATGCAGTAATTGGAGAGTAGATTATGACTAAAACACATAATTCTAGCCTAAATCAACAATCGCAAGCCTCGTCACCAATGTTCTGCCAATCGATGGCCACAACTACGCATCGCAGTCAAGAGTATCTCTTGGGCATGCTTTCATTTCGTTTGTTGTTATTTTAAATATTTTAACGTTTTGCTCATGCAGCTTCAGGCATGATTACAGTTTAGCCAATCACTCCCAACAAGCGGAGACTACTTTACATTTCAGTGCAAAGCTCTCCCAACAAGCGGAGACGCACTTTACAAATCAAAATCTCCCGACAAGCGGAGACATTCTCAGCGCAAAGCTCTCCCGACAAGCGGAGACGCTCTCTATCAATCAAGCTCTACCAACAAGTGGAGACAATTTTCAAATGCTCCGACAACTGTGGAAAGGTACGCAACCCGGCTAACAAATCGAGTCAGGATCAAGTATCACATCGTCCTAATCCCAAATAACGACTCGCCGGCAGCCAGGCATTATCATTCCTGGATCATTTACATCGCATCTTAATATATTCTGCATTATAATGTATTGGTATGCATGTATTTCATTCGTTTTGCAGGAACAAACACCGGAACACGTAAACTTTTCTTAGAAGCAGACCGAACTACAACGCTAGAGGACAACCAACCCAGTAGTGGGCCTAGGATCCCAGCTCAAGACGATCAGCCAAACTAAGAATTTCAAATCATTCAAATCAGGCCGCAAAATTCAAGCTACCATAAGTGACCAATCTTCCCTCTCGTTGTATCATCACAATACGATACTGGGGCAATTCCTACGAGTGGCTCTTCCGCAAAGTCCCTACTCCAGAACTACATGAGGCCTGATCCTCACTAAGCACAAGGTATGTAAGTAATTCAAAGCCAGAATTCGGCCCAAGATTTCCAAACCTTTCTAGATTCTTCCTTAACTCAATCCTGCAATTCACCATCTCCATTTCCTGCAATACTTGCCTAAATGTCGGGACAAAATTGGCTTTGGTTCAATTTCTTTGCTCGAAACTCTTTCATCGTCTCCGGTCAAAGAGGGGCAACTGTTGACGACCAATTTTGACCCTCCCCTTTTAAATTAATTTATTTATACTTAATAATTTACAATAATTATTTTTAAAGTATTTTTTTAGTAATAAATATCTATTTTTTTCACAAATTAACCAAGCATTAATTTTAAAATTAATCACATAGTATTAACTTTATGTAATTACAAATATATTCACTATTTTTAAGATTATTAAAATAATTTTTATACATACGTTATACAGGTTCCATAATTAATTTGATAAATTACTCTTTAGTTTATAGTTAAGTAGATTATTATTTGAAAGTTCAAAAATTAGTGTTACAATGCAGAAAATAAAGTATTTTATAAATAATTAATAATTAGTAGTATATAATAATAATTGTAATTTTTTACCACATTTATTGAAGCAATTGAATTTATTTAAATTAAATTCAAAAGGGGTTAAAAGATCAAAAGGCCACAATCTTACATCAAATGTAAAATGGCCATCTTTTAAATTATTTTTTGCCCAAATAACAAGCCCGGTCTGAAATATACCCAACCCAAACAACCCCATCTCATCCCAGTTCGCAATCCTTGCCATCACTTCTCAACCAATCAACGGTCACCACGTCACCCGTCTCCAACACACACACAAAACAAACACAAACCATCTAGACCGTCCTTCTCTTAAATCAACGGCCCACGTTTTAAGCCTATTTACTCTTTAAATTTCAATCACCCTGAGATTTAATTACAACCATCCGATCAAAGTAATCCAACAGCCACCGATTTTTCCCATTTAAATCATTTCTAAATTCTTAATTATCAAAATGATCGGAGCCGTTGATCAACATATCAAACGGCTCCTATTCCATCTCCTTATCTTAACTCTGAGACAACCCCTATTCCCCCCCAAACCCTAATCATTCACTCAAAGATTCAGCCGCCCTCATTTCCCTAAACTCTCTCTTTTCTCTTATCCGTCTCTAGCCAATCAATCCCAAATTCTTGCACAAATTTGTACAAGGTCACACAAATCAAACCCCAAACGCTCAATCTTCCCCCTTATCCACGAATCCCGCTACTATTTTCCTCTTTTAATCACTAAAATTGAAACCCTCAATTTTGAAACCATAAGCTCAAAACGCCATTAATCTGATTTCTTCCTTGTTATTTCCAATCAAACATACAGAACACTCATCTTGTTCCTAGGCTATGAAGCTTGTTGTTTTCTTTCCGTTTCACCGATGAAATTTCAAAAGCCCCAATTATGAAATCACTGACCAAAACATGAAACTTTAAATCCTTCTAATCCTCTAATTCTCCATCAAATCGAAGCATTCATGGAACTTTCTTCAGAGAATCATCATGAACTTCTATACCTAGAGGCCAAATGCAGTGACCTCTAGGTTTTAGGGTTTGTCTGTTGGTTCGAAGTTTTCAACAATCGATTACCCTTCTCTCAAGTAAACTCAAAACTATTTCCCCCCCTATGTTCTCTGATTTTACCTCTACTTTATCATCACTGACTATCGTCATCTTCCACTATCTGATTTGAATCCTTTGAAACCCTAGAGCCTTAAATGACACTATAAAAAGGGGTCTCCAATGCTCTCACCTGACAGACACACAAATACAAACACTATCAACCTAAGACTGATATAATCTAAGAAAATTTAGAGTTCAAAATCCTAGGTTTTCTTACTATTCTTTTCTTTTCATTTTCGGAGTACTATAGCTGGTTCAAACTTGAGGCTCCTGGGGCCTTAAGCAAATGAGAAAGCTTTCGTTTGGTTTGTCGCCCTCAAAAAGGTCAGCACATCCCTCATCTCTCTCTTTTGTTCATCACCTTTGAATGCTACGAACATGTTAGTTATATTCTGAGGATTACAATTGTTTTATGGTGTTTATGATTAGCATGTTAGTACTTATTTTCTGATTAGTCTAATATCTGCTTGTGATTATTTGTCCTACTTTTAAGTATTTAATCGATGATTGACTAAGCCATTAAGTGATTCCTGTTTATTTTTTCTGAGTTTCTAATAGCCTCCATGTTTGAGTTGTGATGTATCTTGAATCATTGTGCATACTTGCCTAAATTCTACAGTCTTTTGCCGATGATTCTGCAGCAACCTTCACCCATATATGTTACTTCTCTGTATTATGTTAGCCTCGTGTTCAAGATTATTGTTTGGTAACCATGACTGAGATGAATCTAAAGTTGTTTAAGTTTATATCGCCCACCCTTTAACTTAAACATGAAGCTCTAAGTGTTTATATGTTTCTCTTTTCCATACTTATGTCTATTATACTGTGAAGACCATTTCTGGTTTGTCATTATGATATTTTCATTCTCATCTAGATGTTGTTGCATCTGTTGACTTGATTTGTTTGAATCATATTTTCTTCTCTTCATGAATCCCATGTAGTTCTATTTGTACACATCTGTTAAAACCAAGTCACTTTTCCCTCATAACACAGTCTTGATCCTGTTTTGTTTCTTTGTTATAAATGGTTGATGACTTATTAATCTGAACTTGGTTGTTTTCTTGATTAGTTAACATCTTCGGCTGCATGTCCAATCCAAAACTTACTTTGTATAATCCCATCGCCCCCCTATCTCAAATCCTTTTAGGTTATCATTTGTTTTTGAAAAGATGACATGCATTTTATCTTTTAAGTTTGTCTTCCCTAAAAACAGGATTTAGTTGCTCTGCTATAACCAAGTGATAATTTGTGGAAAAAAAAGCTTGATCATTTCATACTTAGACACTAATCTAGACTTAGGGTTTAAGTTAAATCTATTTTAATGCAATGCCTCTCCCTTATATGTAACCTTTCTCCTCATGTCATACTTAACATGATTCCGTAAATGTGTAAAGCTTCCCTGTCTACATGAAGTTATTACTCCATTTGAAGTGTTCGCGTAACTAGCTAGGTATTGCATGTTTTTGTTTGATTCCCGATTTCATGCCTTGTCCAGAACCACTCCAGTTCTTTCCCTACTTCTAGTTTGAAACCAAATCTGATCCTTAAATCTTATAAGGACCTTTACTGATGCTATCTGAACATGATAATATTTGAAGCTAACATTATTAGGAGTATGACCCTCTTGAAGTCCTTAGGGATTCCATGTTTTAATCTGTGAACTTGTAGACCTATTGAGAGATTTGATCATGTCCCAGATATCTTTGATAACCTCGATAAATGTTTAGCCTTGACTGTTTGGTCTAAATCTTCATGGGTGACCTTAACGTGCTAAAATAGTGTTATCAACCTATGTATGTGCTAGAAGCAAACCAATTAGTTCACATTTGGCTTGCCAGAAACAAGGACATCTGTATTTGTTGAGTTGTTGCACATATGACCCTGTATAGTTTGCCTTACCTTAGAATGTGTTCTTCTCTAATGTTCAGACCTTTATACCATACTTGTGATGTATCTGCTCCTCACGTAGGTGTGTTGGAAAGTTGGACCGTTAAATTCACTTGATATATGTTTGTTTGGTATCCAACGTAGACTCTATGTTCTTATGTTAGGAGGGAAAGTATATTTTTATGGTAAGTAATGCGATGGCATTTAGTTTACATTGAAAAGGCCTTACATTTAAACCTGTATGGAAAACATGTCGTTAGTATTTAAGGGTATTTGGGAGTAGAGTTTAACTCTAGGTTGGGCTGCCCTCCCCAGCACAAGCATTGCCCTGGGCCTTGAGTCCCTTGGGAACTTTGAGGTGTCATGGGATTCGAAGGGAGCACCAACCTTGAGTGGAACTTCCTGCTTAGCCCTTAATTCATGCACATTCAGTTCATTAGGGGTTTAATGCTTAATGACAACAAAAGGTTTTCAATGTGAATTATTTGCCGAGTAGAACTACCACATTAATTTAATTTCCATAGTATTTAAATTATTGATTATTTTCTTGTTCCAAATGTCTATCTATATACATTTCATACATGTTTTGAATATGTTGAGAATGTGGGATATACTTCTAATAACCTCCTTTTTTTTTTGGGGCATGTGTAGATTTGGGCTTGCTGAGTTCCGAAGGAACTCAGGCCCAAACCAGTCTTGCTGCATTTTTCTGAAGGATCCAGTCAGCTATAGCTGCGTTTTCAATTGCTAGGCCTACCTTATTGAGGCCCAACAATTAGAGTCCAGTCTCCTCTCCCTTATTTCTTTCGTTACAATATTGCTTTCATAGCCTAGTTTACCGCTTCATTACATTCGCCTACTGTCTTTGACGTTTTTATCATATTTCATTATCATGTATTTAATACTCATATATTAAATTATGTACTTTACCTTCACGCTTTAATATAACACATGAAACACAGGCAAACCTTAACTAATGTAGGATTTAATGAGAATTAGTTAGTAATTAATCTTCGCTCCGCTAATTATAATTTGTTCATCTTGTGCACTCACCTCTCTTAAAGATTTTTGAAGCCCAAACTCTAATAAAAAACAGCACCCCGTTTTCAAAGGAAATCAGGAAAAGAATTGTTGGTCTTTGCTAACATGGAATGAAACTGGATTTTTCATAAGAAAATGATAAGGTACTGCCACCCAAATGAGTTTTCAAAGATTGCTCTTCTTCAGAATTTTTAAACCAAGGTACATTTAGAATCACTTTCTTACAAACATATTTTAGAATTATACAAACATCTATTCATTAAATTAATTACGTTCATAACTTAATAATTACAAGCCTTAAAATATGCACTACTTTCAGAACCCTTTTAACCTTCTATAACTCTTCTATAAACTCACATCCCCCCTAAGTCTAACATATACACTCCCTTTAGTATATAGTAAGTCATGCCTTAGTAGTAATTAAGAATAGTATAAATAACTAGTTCCTAAAAATTAGTCTAAGTCCGATGGAGCTACCTCAGGTAGATTTTAAGGGATGCCTAACACCTTCCCCTTAGAAGAACAAGAACCCTTACCCATAATCTCACCGGTTTGGAGACCCACAAGGAATATGACTTAGTAATTAAATAGGTATCGAGTATACCTTTAAATATTAAGTGGCAACTCTCTTTCATCAACAATAGAGAAACCACAAGTTGAATCCTGTCTTGACTAGTGCAAAATAGGGTGCAACAACCTCAATATGGCATAATTAGTTTATGGGTGTCTTTAATTTTGCTTACATAATTTGGATTAGTGATTATGATCCAATTGATGGCTACTAACTAGAATTTTCCAACTTTAGCAAGCTTTTCCTTAAGAAGTTCTTCCAAACCCCAAGGGCTTCAATAAAACCCAATTGATAATGATCCAAGCAGAAATCTCCCTATTCCTAGTTCGATTTTATTACTCAAGCTTTATTAATTCCTTAATAAGAGGAAATCCTTGCTACTTTTTAATTATCCAATCTGATGTCCACCTTTCCAAGTAAGAAATAGATGATAAAGGTCTCAATCTAGTGTTTCCAACCACCAAATTAACATTAAAGCATGTAAAAAAGTACATATTCACAATCCAAGTAATAACAAACAAGTTAATTAAACACCCCTTCGCATTAATGTCATAAGAGTTACAAACCCAGCTATAGAACTTAGCTACTCAAGATAGAAATAAAAAACAAGAGATGGTAATAAGAACATAAGCATAATTAAAGACTAAAGTTGTAAAAAAATCCAAACAAAAGTGCTGTTGATCTCCCAATCCTTTCCAAAATAACTGAAAGGCTTCTATAAAGTGCAAGTGAATGAAAGATTTCCCTAAAATTGAAATAAACATTTATTTGTAGTCCTCTAAAACTCTTAACAAAATTTCCCCATGGGGCAAACCGTAAGGTTAATCGTAAGGTCAACAGTGAGATGCAGCTGAACCGTAACGAATTTCAGAAGCTTCATTTCTTCAACTCTTTAGGCCTCTGTTGAACCGTGTCCAACGGTTGGAGAAACCGTGTCCAACGGTTTGTCTAAAAATATTTTTGCTTCAACTTTTCCCCAATTTTAGCTCCAAAGTGATGACTTCTTGTCTATTTTTTTATATTCTCCGATTCCAAAATTCTCACACAACTTCAAAACCTGAAAAAGAACCATTCAAAGAACAATTATCCAATTTATTCCAGCAAATTGGGTATTAAACTCTATCAAAACATAAGAAAAATTAGCTAAAAAGCTAACTTTTTATTTGCGAAGGACCAGATCCTCCATCACGTTCGCGAGGACATCCTCACATTCGCAAAGAGTAAAATCCTAGAATCTTCTCTAGCATTCTTCGTGATCGCGGGACAACCTTTGCGATCGCAAAGCACACCAGCTGTCATGACCCAACTCCCACCGGAGCCGCGACGGCGCCTAACACCACTTGCTAGGCGAGCCAACAGTCACATTATAAGTATGAATTTGTACAAACATGATTTAATAATCTCAACAGTGCAAACATAATAATTAGCTAATGAAAACAATTACAATATAGCTACAACCATCCCAATGATCTGGTGTCAATGAGTGCATGAGCACTACTGAGTATCAAAATACAAACCAAATCCTCAATACAACTATCTGGACAATAAAACAGCAATAAGGGAAATAAAGGAAACAGAATCAAGGTCTGTGGACGATATAGTAGCTACTTCGAAGTCTCCTAAATATTGGTACCACACGACTCTAGCAATCACCACATCCAGATGTACCTGGATCTGCACACGAAGTGCAGAGTGTAGTATGAGTACAACCGACCCCATGTACTCAACAAGTAACAAAACTAACCTTGGGCTGAAAGTAGTGACGAACTCAAAAGAAGACAGTGAGAAACCAATATTAATGACAACACATATATAATGATGACCGTAACAATAAGTAACTCAACGGAATTATCATATTTAGCTCATTCACATTACAGGAATTTAGACATGCTTTCAAATATAACAATTTAAGCCCAAGACTTATAAGAATATTTCATTTACCATCTAGCATGACATTTCTACACCTACATGTCAAATTTGCATGTCAAGTGAATGATTTCACGATGGTATCCCCAAGTGCTCTCACTCTCAACATGCTCAAACTTTCTTTCTCAAATGCCCATTTCATCACACGCATACAATCGCTCATCATATACGGGTGCCTGGCACCAATGCCCCTAACCAAAGCATGTGTATGTATACCACTGTTTCTTCACTCGCTGCTGGTGTGTTAGACTCCAGAGGGATGAATCCTGCCCAGGCGCTAATCAAAAGCCAAACCTGTTGCAGCGTGCAGCCTAATCCAAATAACAATAAAGCCAATATGGCCTGCTATGACGTGCAGCTCGATCCAAATAACACTCTCAACACGGCTCTAAGGTCCACCTCAGTCATCAACCTCTCAAGTCTCAAGGGCTGACAATCTCATATCACTTAGCCCAAACGCACCACATATGGAAAAACAATAACAACATGCGATGTCACGATGAATATGAATAAAGACTGAGATATGATATGCAAATAAAGAATCATGACTAAGTGTATAATTATAGTTAAATCAGATTACCCAAAATAACAGAAATAGCCTCATTAAGTCTCTAGCAAATAACCACATTGCCTAAATATGATTTCTAACATGAATCATAGCTCAATTCATCTAACAAGTAGGGAAAATATGGATAAAACAAGGGATGATAGCAACATAATCCAAAAGTCGACGCGGATCATGATTACTCCGGTGCACGCCCACACGCTCGTCACCTAGCATGTGTGTCACCCCAATACATTGCATATAACATGGTTCTTAGAAATAATTACCCTCACATCCAAGTTTAGAAATGTGACGTACCTCAAAACGCGCAAATCAATACTTCAAAAAGCCCTTTCCACGCAAATCAGCCTCCGAACGACTCGAATCTAGTCACAAAAACTTTATATCATCAAATAATATTCTAGGAAACAACTTCAAACAATAAAGCTTTGATCTTTATCAAAATCAAAAACTTAACCCCAGGCACACACCCCAGAACCCGATCAAACTCACAAATTCTAAACACCAATTCAATTATTAGTTCAATCTTACCAATTTCGACTTCAAATCAACCTTCAAATCCTCAATTTTCACTTTAGGAAATTTTTAATAAAATCCCCCCCTTCTTCACTTTAATTCACCAATTAAATGCTAAAAACAAAGATGGAATCATGAAATAATAATAAATCTGAGTCAAAGACAATCACCCCAATCCAAATCGTGAAATTCTCCTCCAAAATCGCCCGAAACCACGCTCTCTAACCCAAAATGTGATATAAAACTCAAACCCTCGAAATAGAGTTTTAAAACAATCTGCCCACGCATTACCCTTCGGGATCACAGAAAGTCCTTCGCGATTGCGAAGGAAAAAATTCTCTAACTGGCAAAACCTTCTACGCGAATGCGATGACCAGATGACCCATGCCTACGTGAACGCGAAACAACTCTCGTGAACGCGATGCACAAACACGTGCCATCCTCTGCCATACCCTCCTTCTACGCGAACCGGCTGCCTGCTCGCAATCGCGATGCACGGCTTCTCAGAAGCTTCACGAACGCGTCACTCTCGTCGCTAAAGTGAAGAACAAAACCCCAGCCACCAAAATAACACTTCGCGATCATGAAGAAGGAAACCAAAATCTCAGCAACAGTAGTCCAAAAATGATGGAAATCGCCTGAAACCCATCCAAATCACACCCGAGGCCACCGGAACCCCGTCCAAACATACCAACAAGTCCTAAAACACAACGCGAACCTACTCGAAGCCTCAAATCACATCAAACAATACCACAACTATGAATTGTACCCCAAATCAAGCCTAATGAACATCCAACTTCAAAAACTCATGCTGAACCATATCAAATCAACTCTGAATGAACTCAAACGTTGCATGCAAGTCTCAAATGACACAATAAACATATTCCAACTTCCGTAACCAAAATTCAAACCCGATATCACCAAAGTCAAATCTCGATCAAACCTATCAACCTTCCAAACCTTTAACTTTCTCACTTACGCCAAAAGCATCAAATCAGCCTACGAACCAGCAAATCAACATCCAGGCATACGCCTAAGTCCAAAATCACCATAAGAAGCTATTGGAATCGTCCAAATACCATTCAGGATTCATCCACCAAAAAGTCAAACTCCGAGAAACTCTTTCAACTTAAGCTTTCAGCCTTGGGACTAAGTATCCCAATACACTCAGAAACTATCCCAGAAGCATTCCAACCACCCCAGCAAGTTACAATAACCACAAATGAACATAGAAGAGGCAATAAATAGGGGAACAAAGCTAAAATATACAAAATGAACGGTCGGGTCGTTACATTTTCCCCCTCTTAAACAAACGTTCATCCTCGAATGGGAGAAACATACCTAGAGTCTCAAATAGGTGAGGATATCTACTTCGCATCTCCTGCTCAATCTCCCAAGTAGCCTACTTGACTAGCTGACCTCTCCAATGCACCCTCATTGATACTATATTCTTTGACCTCAGCTTCAGAACATGCCAGCCCAAAATGGCCATCAGCTCCACATCATAAGTCAAATCCCCGTCCAACTACACTATGCTGAAGTCCAAAACATGTGACGGATCACCGTAATACTTCTGGAGCATAAAAACATGAAATACTGGATGAAAACCTGATAGACTAGGCGGCAATGCAAGTTTGTAGGCTACCTCTCCAATTCTCTCAAGCACCTTAAAAGGACCAATATACCGAGGGCTTAGCTTGCCCTTCTACCCGAACCTCACCACACCCTTCATGGGGGAAACTCTTAGCAAACCTTCTCACCCACCATATATGCAACATCACGAACCTTCCTATCAGCATAACTCTTCTATCTGTACTATGCTATACGGGGCCGCTCTTGGATCAACTTCACCCTTTCCAAGGCATCACGGACCAAATCAATGCCTAAAAACCTAGCCTCCCATGGCTCAAACCAACCAATTGGAGAACGACATCTCCTCCCATATAAGGCCTCAAAAGGATCCATCCAGATACTCGACTGACAGCTGTTATTATAGGTGAACTCTACTAATAGAAGAAACTGATCCCATGAACTTCCGAAATCCATAACACATGCACATAACATGTCCTCCAAGATTTGAATATTGCGCAAGGACTACTCGTTCGTCTGAGGATGGAATGTAATAATCAACTCAACCCGTGTGCTGGACTCTCGTTGCACCGCTCTCCAAAACTACGATGTGAACTACATGCCTCGGTTAGAAATAATGGGCACGTCATACAAGCAGATAATCTTTCGAATGTAAATATGAGCCAACCTCTTTGAAGAATAGGAAGACACCACCGGAATGAAGTGTGTGGACTTAGCCAACCGGTCCACAATAACCCAGACTGTGTCATATTTCTTTAAGGTCCATGCTAAGACTACCACAAAATCCATAGTGATGCGCTCCCACTTCCACTCCGCTATCTTCAATCTCTGAATCAACCCTCCCGATTTTTTATGCTAACTCGTTGACAATTCAAACACCGAGAGACATAAGCAATACTATCTTTCTTCATCCTCCGCCACCAGTAGTGTTGCTTCAAGTCATGGTACATCTTCGTGACACTGAGGTGAATGGAATAGCGCGAGCTGTGAGCCTCCTCAAGGATCAAATCTCTCAACCCATCAATATTTGGAACACAAATCCAAACTTGAAGTCACATAACACCATCGTCACCAATAACGACGTCCTTAGAACCACCCTGTTGCACCGTGTCCTTCAACACCAACAAGTGAGGATCATCAAATTGGCAAGACTTAATATGCTCCAACAACAATGACTGAGCCACAATGCAAGCATGAACCCGACTAGTCTCCGAAATATCCAATCTCATGAACTGATTGGCCAAAGCCTGAACATCTATGGCTGGTGACCTCTCTGCTAACTGTAAATATGCTGAACTGCCCAAACTCTCAGCCTTCCAACTCAATGCATCGGCCACTATATTGGCCTTCCTTGGGTGATATAATATGGTGATATCATAGTCTTTCAACAACTCTAACCATCTCTGCTGCCGCAAATTAAGGTCCTTCTGCTTGATTAGGTATTGGAGACTCTGATGGTATGTATAGACCTCACATGGAACGTCGTATAGATAGTGCCTCCAAATCTTTAGCGCGTGAACAATGACTGCCAACTCTAAGTCATGCATAGGGTAATTCTTCTCATGAATCTTCAACTGTTGAGACGCATTGGCAATCACCCTACCATCCTGCATCAGCACCATACCAAGCCTAATACGAAACGTATCACAATACACGGTGTAAGATCTCGAAACCTTAGGCAACACCAACATTGAGGTTGTAGTCAACGCAGTCTTTAGCTTCTGAAAGCTCACCTCACACTCGTCGGACCATCTAAAAGGAGAACCCTTTTAGGTCAATATAGTCAAAGGAGCTGTAATAGATGAAAAACCCTCCATGAAACGGCGATAATAACCTGCCAAACCCAAGAATCTCCGAATCTCTATAGCTGAAGACGATCTAGGACAACTCTGAATTGCCTTTATCTTCTTCAGATCCACCTTGATCCCTTCACTAGACACCATGTACCCCAAAAACACCATTGAATCAAGCCAAAACTCACACTTGAGAATTTAGCAAATAGCTTCTTCTCCCTCAAAGTCTGGAGTACGATCCTCAGATATTGCTCATGATCCTCCTGGCTACGTGGGTACATCACTATATCATCAACGAATACTATGCCAAAAGAATCAAGATATGGCTGGAACACACAATTCGTCAAGTGCATAAAGGCTGCTGGGGAATTGGTCAGCCCAAAAGACATCACCAGAAACTCGTAGTGACCATAGCGGGTCCGGAATGTCGTCTTCAAAATATCTGAATCCCGGATCTTCAACTGATGATACCCCGACCTCAAATCAATCTTCGAGAATACTATAGCATCCTGAAGCTGATCAAATACGTCATCAATATGCAGCAGTGGGTACTTGTTCTTAATAGTAACCTTGTTCAGCTGCCTATAGTCAATACACATCCTTATAGTACCATCATTTTTCTTCACAAAATAGAACCGGTGCACCCCAAGGCGACACATTACGCCTGATGAAGCCCTTATCAAGTAGCTCCTGCAACTATTCCTTCAACTCCTTCAACTCTATAGGTTTCATGCGCTACGATGAAATAGAGATGGGCTGAGTGCCTGGCACCAAGTAAATACAAAAAGCAATGTCCCTATCAGGTAGCATGCCCGGCAAGTTTACTGGAAATACATCTGGGAAGTCTCTCACTATCGGAACTGACTCGATAGTAAGAGTATCAGCACTGACATCCCTCACAAAGGCCAAATATGCCAAAAATTCCTTCTCAACCATCCGTTGAGCCTTCAAATGTGAAATCACTCTACTAGGAACTCAATCCAGGGTTCCTCTCCACAAGAACCTCAGCACCCCCCGAGCATCGCCAACGTTACGGTCTTAGCGTGACAATCAAGAATAGCGTGACATGGCGACAACCAGTCCATGCCCAAAATCACGCCAAAATCAACCATGCTAAGCAGTAAAAGATCAACTCTGGTCTTATAACCCCCAATAGTCACCACACACGACCAATATACATGGTCCACATCAATAGAATCACCCGCCGGCATAAATACATGAACAAGCATAACTAAAGAATCACGGGCATATCCAAATAACGACCAAAGTATGATGACACATATGAATAAGTGGAACAATGGTCAAATAATACAGAAGCATCCCTGTGACACACTGAACAATACATGTGATCACTGTGTCTGAAGCAACTGCCTCAGGCCTGGCGGGAAAAGCATAATATTGAGCCTGACCACCACCTAATCGATCTCCCCCTCTAGGGTTGTCACTACCCAAAACCAACCATCGTGATGGTGCCTATCATGATACAAGGGAAGCCGACTATTCTGAAATTTCCAACACTTCAAATCTTTGGAAGATATTAAATGAGTTTAAATAAAGGAAAATCTCTTAACACAGGATAGGAAAATCATAACTCATTACATAAATTCTTCCTAAGTACATGAGCATCTACGAAATAACAAAGTCTAGTACATTGTCTAGAAGTAAAACTGAATAAATGCTGAAAGATAAGGGAGGAGAGTCAAGGTCTGCAAACGCCAAGTAGCTACCTCGATGATCTTCGAAGGTCTAGCCTCTGCAAATCAACAACCAGAAATCATAAGCACTTGGATCTGCACACGAGGTGCAGGATATAGTGTGAGTACAACCAACTCAATAAGTAACAAATCTAACCTTTGGACTGAAAGTAGTGACACGTCTAATTATTACAGCCCACTTTCAACATTTAACAGTACGGAAAGTTACCGAAAATATAACAATGATATCTAAGATATTTATATTCTACAAGTGAAGGTACAAGAATTTAGACATGCTTTCAACAAGAACTTAGACATGCTTTCAGATTTCGCAACAAAACTTAACACATAACAGGGCAAATCCAGCCCACGTGCAAATAAAACAAGGTAGATCCAGCCCAAATGCAAGTAAACAAGGATGATCCGGCCCAAATTTCATATCTGCTAGCATTTGCGCCCACAGTGGGTGTGCAGACTCCGGAGGGGCCGATCCAGCCCAAATCTCCAGAATTGCTTCAAGTCCAAATTTTGATCCGCTAACTACCCGAAATCCACCGAGGCCCCCTAAGACCTCAACTAATTATATCAACATGTCCTAAAACACGACACGAACTTAGTCAAGCCCTCAAATCACATCAAACAACATCAAAAATGCGAATCGAACCCCAATTCATTAAACTAAGGAAATTCCAAATTTTACAAACGATGCCAAAACCTATCAAATCATGTCCAATTGACCTCAAATTTTGCACACAAATCACAAATGACACCACGAACCTACTCCAACTCTCGGAACCCCAATCCAAGCCTGTATCCACAAAGTACACTCTCGGTCAAACTTCCAAATTTCTAATTTTTGCTATTTCAAGTCTAATTCCACTGCGGACCTCCAAATCACAATCCGGACATGCTCCTAAGTCCAAAAATCACCCAACGGAGCTAACGGAATCATCAAAACTCCATGCCAGAGTCGTCTACACATAAGTCCACATCTTATCAGCTTGTTCAACTTAACCTTTCGACCTTGAGACTAAGTGTCTTAATTCATTCCGAAACCTCTCCAGACCCGAACAAACTACCCCGGCAAGTCACATAACAAAATTTGAGTAGGGAGTGAACAGTAAATGGGGGAACGGGTCCAAAACTCTCAAAATGACAGGCTGGGTCGTTACATCCTTCCCCTCTTAAACAAACATTCATCTTCAAACGGGTCTAGAAACGTACCTGGAGTCTCAAATAGGTGTGAACATTTGCTCTGCATCTCCCGCTTGGTTTCCCAAGTAGCCTCCTCAACTGGCTGACCTCTCCACTGCACCTTCATTCGACCTCAATTTTCGAACTTGTGGATCCAAAATGGCCACCGGCTCCACATCATAAGTCAAATCCCCATTTAGCTAAACCGTGCTGAAATCCAAAACATGAGACAGATCACTGACATACTTCCGGAGCATAGAAACATGAAGCACTAGATGGACACTCGAAAAACTAGGTGGCAAGGCAAGCTTATAAGCCACCTCTCCAATCCTCTAAAATACCTCAAAAGGTCTAATATACTGAGGGCTCAACTTGCCCTTCCTCCTGAATCTCATAACACCCTTCATGGGTGAAACCTTGAGCAGTACCTTCTCCCCAAACATGAAGGTAACATCCCAAACCTCCCTACTGACGTAACTCTTCTGTCTGGACTGCACCGTGCGTAGCCAATCCTGAATCAATTTAACCTTGTCAAAAGCATACTGAACCAAGTCAGTACCCAATAGCTTAGCCTCACTCGACTCAAACCAACCACCAGAGATCGGCATTGTCTCTCATATAAAGCCTCATACGGAGCCATCTGAATGCTCGACTGGCAATTGTTGTTGTAGGCAAACTCCACGAGCGGCAGAAACTGCTCACAAGAACTCCCAAAATCTATGACACAAGCGCATAGCATATCCTCCAATATCAGAATAGTGTGCTCGGACTGTCCATCCGTCTGAGGGTGAAATGTTGTACTCCACTCAACTTGGGTGCCCAACTCTCACTGCATGGCTCTCCAAAACTGCGATGTAAACTGCGTGCCCCAATATGAAATGATGGACACTGGCACACCGTGAAGGCAAACAATCTTGCTGAAGTCCCAACTGGAATGAAGTGCAAGGACTTGGTCAGTCGATCCATAAACCCAAATATCATCAAATTTCCTCGAAGTCCGTGCGAGCCTAACTACAAAATCCATGGTGATACGCTCCCATTTCCACTCTGGAATCTCAAGCCTCTGAAGCAATCCCCCCAGTCTCCGATGCTCATACTTCACTTGCTGACAATTAGGGCACCGAGCTAAAAACCCCACTATTTCCTTCTTCATTCTCCTCCACAAATAATGCTACCTCAAGTCCTGGTACATCGTCGCAGCACCTAGATGGATGGAATACCACAAACTGTGGGCCTCCTCAAGAATCAACTCACGTAGCCCATCTATATTAGGCACACAAAATTTGACCTTGCATCCTCAACACCCCCATCATCCCCAATAGTAACATCCCTGGCATCACCGTGCTGAACCGTGTCCTTAAAGAAAAGCAAATGGGGATCATCATACTGGTGCTCTCTAATGCAATCATATAAGGAAGACCGAGAAACCACACAAGCTAGAACCTGGCTGGGCTCCAAAACATCTAATCTTATGAACTAGTTGGCCAAGGCCTGAACATAATCTACAAGCGGTCTCTCACCAACAGGAATGAATGCAAGGCTACCCATACTCACCCCATTTCTACTCAAGGCATCAGCCACCACATTGGCCTTCCCCGGATGATGCAGAATAGTGATATCATAGTCCTTTAGGAGCTCCAACCATCTCCGCCACCTCAAATTTATATCCTTTTGTTTGAACAAGTGTTGAAGACTCCGATGACCCGTAAATACTTCACAAGACACACTATAGAGATAATACCTCCAAATATTCAATGCATGAATGATGGCAGCCAACTCCAAATCATGGACGGGGAAGTTCTTCTCATGAGGAGCCAACTGACACGAAGCGTAGGCAACCACTCTACCCTCCTACATCAAGACACACCCAATACCAATCCGAGAAGCATCACAATACACTGTATAAGAACCAAAAGATGAAGGTAAAACTAAAAATGGAGATGTGGTCAAGGCAGTGTTGAGCCTTTGAAAGCTCTCTTCACACTCATCCGACCATCTGAAAGTAGGCACCCTTTTGGGTCAATTTAGCCGAGGGTGATGCAATAGACGAGAATCCCTCCATGAAGCGACGATAATAACTGGCCAAACCGAGAAAGCTCTAAATCTCCATAGCTGAGGATGGTTTGGGCCAACTCTGAACCGCCTCTATCTTCTTTGGATCATCCTGAATCCTCTTACTGGATACCATGCGCCCCAAGACCGCCACTGAACCAAGCCAAAACTCACACTTGGAGAACTTGGCATAAAGCTTCTCCTCTCTCAACCACTGCAACACAATCCTCAAATGCTGGGCATGCTCCTCCTACCTACGAGAGTATACCAAGATATCATCAATGAATACTATGACAAACGAGTCGAGATAAGGCTGAAACACACTGTTCATCAAATACATGAATGATGCTGGGGCATTGGTCAGCCCAAAACACATCACAAGGAACTCATAATGACCATAACGGGTCCCAAATGCTGTCTTTAGAATATCCGAGTCGCGAATCTTCAACTTGTGATACCTAGACCTCAAATCAATCTTAGAGAACACCCTCGCTCCATGAAGCTAGTCCAATAGATCATCAATGAGCGGCAAAGGATACTTGTTCTTGATTGTTACTTTGTTCAACTGCTTATAGTCGACGCACATCCACTTAATACCATCCTTCTTCTGCACAAATAGAATTGGTGCACCCCGAGGTGACACGTTAGGCCTAATGAACCCCTTATCGAGAAATTCCTGAAGTTGTTCTTTCAATTCCTTCAACTCAGTTGGTGCCATACGATAAGGAGGAATAGAAATGGGCTGAGTGCCCGGCACAAAGTCAATACCAAAGTTAATATCCCTGTCGGGCGGTATACCCGGCAAGTCTACAGGAAATACATCCGAAAAGTTTCATGCCACCGGAAAAAAATCAATAGTAGGGGTATCCGCACCAACATCCCTCACAAAGGCCAAATAAGATAAACAAGCCTTCCCAACCATCTGTTGGGACTTCAAATAAGAAATCACTTTACTAGGAACATAGTCTAGAGAACCTCTCCACTCGATCCTTGGCAACCCCGGCATTGCCAACGTCACGATCTTAGCGTGACAATACAGCATAGCATGACATGGAGACAACCAATCCATACCCAAGATCCTGTCGAAATCAACCATACTAAGCAATAAGAGATCAACTTTAGTCTCCAATCCACTAATAGTCCCTACACATGACCGATATACACAATCCACAATAATAGTATCACCCACTAGCGTAGATACATGAACAGATGAGAAAAAGGACTCATGGGGCATATCCAGATAATGAGTAAAATACGATGATACATACGAATAACTGGAACCAGGGTCAAATAATACAGAAGCATCCTTGTGGGAACTTGAGACAAGACTTATGATCACAGTATCTTAAGCAACAGTGTCTGGTCTGGCAGGAATAACATAAAATCGAGCATGTCCACCACCTGATCGGTGTCCCCCTTTTAGGAGACCCCTAGCTGCCTAAGCCCTACCTCGAGCTGGCTAGGCAAGTGGTGAAGTAACCGGTGCTAAAGTCGTGGCCTGACTCCTCTACTGAACTGGACCTCCGACAAGGCGGGGACAAAACCTCTTCACATGACCCAACTCTCCACACTCGAAACATTCCCTTTTGAAAAATGCTGGCAAATACTGAGGCGGACCCCGAGAACCAGAATAACTACCAGAAGAACCTATGCAGACGAACCCTGAGCTGAAGTTGCACAAGATGAACTTTGGGATGGGAGAGCACTGAGGGATGACTGGCTCGATCTAGCATTGTATGAACCATGACTGGATGATGCACCACGATGGACTGGAGGAGCCATCTGAGCGGGCCTATAAGGACCATCCATGTTGTGGTAGAACTAACCCCTAGAAGGAACACCGCTGAAACCACCTGATCCACGAGGCCTCTTGGCCTCTCTCTCCTCACGCTCCTAACTACAACCATCTCTAATCATCGAGCAATATCAACCACCTCGTCAAACTGAACACCAAATACACTCTCCCGAGTCGTAGCTAAACGCAACTGATAGGTGAGGCCATCAATGAACCTCCTAATCCTCTCCCTCTTCGTGGGAATGTACCAAACTGCGTGATGAGGCAACTCTAAAAATCTCATCTCATACTGGATCACAGACAGGCCGTCTTGGCGTAGCTGCTCGAACTGCCTAAGCAACTCCTCCCTACCGGTCGGTGGCACAAACTTCTCTAAAAAGAGAGCGGAGAAATCACGCCATGATAGTGATGTAGCACCGACTGGCATGCTCCTTTCATAGGCCTCCCACCATCTGAAGGTAGCCCCAGTGAACTAGAAAGTAGTGAATGAGACCCCATTGGCCTCCAGAACACCCGTCGTGCGAAGAATCTGCTGGCACCTATCCAAGAAGTCCTGGGCATCCTCGGACTCAGCCCCACTAAATGATGGAGGCTGGACTCTCCCAAACCTCTCAAGTCTCCTCTGCTCATCATCAGTCACAATGGGACCCACCTGGACCTGAGCAGCTGCAACTGGCTGGGCTGGCAATACCCTCGGCGTCTGAAGTCCCTGCATCACCTACTTTGGAGTACGGGCGGCGGGAGTTTGAGCACCTCCCCCGTCCTGAGAAGTGGCTGGTGCGGTCTGAATGAAACTACCTGAGCAAGGCTAGTGCATACCATCACGATGGGCATAACTGGTGCCTGAGCTGGCCCCCACCACATCTGGAACCTGCTCCTGAGCTGGAGCAACTGGTGGATCAGCACCCCTCTAGCTTCTATACAAGCTGCACATATGCCCCTACCCTGGCACCTACCACGACCTCAGCCTCTCGTGGCCCTGGCTGGCGGTACTGGTGGTTGTCCATCCTGTCCAGTAGCATGTATCCTCACCATCTGTGAGAGAATAGAATAACAGAAGATTTAGTTTCTAGAATCAACAAATCCGCACGACAAAAATATAAGAATGTGAAATTTCCTAAGGGTTTGGCAGCCTTTCGAAGATAAGTACAGACGTCTCTGTACCGATCTACAAGACTCTACTAAAACTGCTCATGACTCATGAGACCTATGTAACCTAGGCTCTGATACCAACTTGTCATGATCTAAAACCACCCGTCGTGATGGCGCCTATCATGATACTAGGAAAGCCGACTATTCAAACATTTCCAACACTTTAAAATTTGAAAGATATTAAATGAGTTTAAATAAAGGAAAATCTCTTAAAACGGGATAGGAAAATCATAACTCACTACATAAATTCCTCCCAAAACTGGTGTCACTGAGTACATGAGCATCTACAAAATATCAAAGTCTAGTGCACCATCGAGAAATAAAACTGAATAAATATTGAAAGATAAGGGAGGAGAATCAAGGTCTGCAAACGCCAAGCAGCTACCTAGATGATTGATATTTAGCTTAAAGTATATATATTTATAAGTATATCGCCTCATGTTTTGTGGATTTCGAATGTAAAATGTATTGATTAATATTAATTTGTGCAGGAATCATCCGGAATCAATTGGGGGCGAAAGGTGCGATATTAGAGCCAAAACAGAGGAATATGAAAAAATTGGGAATTTCAGCGCCACAGGCAGCGGTCCATGCCACCTGTGGCGCCCTCGGCAGAAACTTCAACAAGCCAGCGCTAGGGCTAGCACTCCATGCCGCCCTGGATGCTGGTGACGGGAAGGTTAACCAAGTTTGCCCGAAACAAGGTTATTTTGTCCCTAGACCTACCCAGCGTGTATAAAAGCAAGACTAAGCTTATTTTTGGAGGGCAGACGCCACTTTGAAGAAAGAATACACACGAGGAACATCCGGGAGCGAGAAGATCTCTGTTTTCATCATCTTTTCCTAGTATTTTCAATTGTCCAACACTTGTGAAATTGTTTGCTGTTATCATGAGAGGCTAAACCCATAGTTCTGGGGTTGTGATTTAGCCATGAATATTGTTGTTTAACATTGACTTAACCTTGATTACAATTAATCAATATAAGGTTATTTCTTCAATTCTGTGATTTATTGTTTAATTGTTTGGCCAGCAGTTAAGTTCTATTTACTATCAATGCTATGTTTGGGAAAGCCATGTTTAGATTAGAGAAGAATTGAATAGAGCACGATCTTAACTCTGAGGGGGGCGGATTTGCGGTTAGGATAGGAATATACCTAGTCACCGTGCTTAATTAAGTATCATAATCTTAATCCGTTCTTAATAGATTGATTTCATAGGAATATATGCGTTAATCTATTTGAATAGGCGAGTAGTACTTCGGGAGAAGGCTATGAGAGCAATTGTTCGATTAATTAGAAATCATGAGTGAATTGTATGAAAGGGAGAGTTAACTATAACACAATAGGATTGGTGAATTGATCACAACCTTGGAATATTTGTCTCTGCTGAATACATAACAACCATTTGATGCTTGATAATTTAGTTACTAGTTATAATTATTGCTTAGTATAAGCACACCTTTGACCTCGAATTGGCTCGACTGAATAACAATCATAGTGAATTTAGTGGGTAGTTAATACCAGTCTATTTGGGTTCGACACTCGACTTATCATTTTATTACTTGTATGACAATGTATACTTGCGTGTGCGTTAGGGAGCAACAAGTTTTTGATGCCGTTGCCAGGGACTTGAATATTGACTGCTTTCTAGTTTTTTCTTTAATTGTTTATTTCTTCAAGTCTAACATTACTTGATTGTTGCTCTGCTCTTAGGAACCTTGATTGAATACGAAGGGTCAGAAGCCGGGACAGATTTCAAGGCTTTGACCCTAAACCTGAGAGAACATTTCATAAGAGGTTAAGGGAAGCAAGGGACACAAATAATTTTCAAGTACTTGTTCAATTTCCTGTGAACATGGCAGAAGAGAAACATATGGCTATTCAGGAAGTGGCGATGATCAGCATTGCTAATGTCACCTCCAGCATTCTGAAGTCCAAAATCACTGGGCACTTTGAGCTGAAACAGAGAATGATCTAGCTACTTCATGCGAATGGGCAGTTTATGGGTCTTCCACACGAGGATCCACAACAGCATATCCTGAATTTCTTTGAGATTAGTGATACTTATATCACTAACGGGGTCACTCCAGACTATGTGAGACTCACACTTTTCCCGTTCTCTCTGTTGGGCGAAGCAAAGCGATGGATGAAGGCAGAACCAGCTAGTTCTATTACATCATGGAATGATCTAGCAAGGAAATTTTTGGCAAGGTTCTTCCCTTCAGGCAAAAATACAAAGATCAGAAGTGAGATAGTCGCCTTCATATAGAAAGTGGGTGAGTCTTTATACTCAGCTTGGGAGAGGTTCAAGGGGCTACTTAGAGACTGTCCTCATCACAATCAGACAAACGAAGTATTATCTCACACTTTTATAGAAGGGCTACATACCGAGACAAAGATTGTGGTGGATGCTGCAGCTGGAGGTCAAGTGTTAGAGAAAAGCTTTGATGAGATATATGCGTTATTGAACAAATTCTCCAAAAGCAATCCTGATTGGCAAGGAGAGATGGGCAGACACCCAGTGCAAAAATCTATAGGGGTTCTCGAGTTAGATGTCGTTTCGGCATTATCAGCGCAGATTTCCACATTGACTAACCAAGTCAACCAGATGACCTTGGTTATTAATAAGCAACAAGCCCAGCCAGTGCAACAGGTTCAATTGTTTAGTGAAGTATGTAGAGAGGGTCATACGAGCGACTTATGCCCAGTTAATCCTGAGTCTATCTGTTTTGTGGGTAACGCAAATAGGGGCCAGACAAACCAGCATGGGAACACTTAGAATCCCAACTGGAGGAACCACCCAAACTTTTCTTGGGGTGGAAACCAAGGTGCTCAGAATCAATACCGGCCACAAGCACCTCAAAAACAATATAGACCACCTCAGGTTGAACAACATGCAAAACTCGACAAGTCACCTTGAGGAAATGATAAAGAAATTGATGGATGACCAGCAGGTCCAAGCAACAGCAATGAGAAATTTGGAGCGACAATTGGGACAACTTGCTAGTGCCCAAAATACTCGACCAATTGGAGCTCTTCCAAGAAACACTGGGGCTAATCCTAAAGCATCTATTAATGATGTGTCATTGACGAATGAGAGACAGTTAGAAGAAGTCTAGTCGAAAAAGAGAAAACAGGTGATTTTTAATGAGAAGCCGGCCATTATAGAGTTAGAATCAAAAAAGTCAAAAGAGTTAGAGAAGCTAGCCGAAGAGGCAGTAGCTAAGCAACCCCACCATTAGTTGCAAGGCCACCACCTCTGTTCCCTCAAAGATTGTAAAAAGTGAAGGATAATGCCACATATAAAAAGTTTCTTGATATTTTGAAGCAGGTGAAAATCAATATTCCGCTGGTATACATCCTGCAAGAAGTGTCCAAATATGCAAAATACATCAAGGACATAGTGGAAAATAAAAGGAGGTCGACCGAATTCAAGACTGTGGCACTCACTGAGGAATGTAGCTCAAGAATTCAAAGCAAGCTACCTCAGAAATTGAAGGATCTAGGTAGTTTCACTATCCAAATCTCGATTGACAAGCATGCAGTCAGGCGAGCTTTGTGTGATCTTGGAGCGAGCATCAATTTAATGCCGCTATCTGTGTTCAGACAGTTGGGGTTGGGTGAGTCGCGCCCAACAACGGTAATCTTACATTTGGCTGATCGCTCCTTTGCTCATCCTGAAGGAGTGATTGAAGATGTATTAGTTCAAGTGGGCTATTTCATATTCCCTGCTAATTTCATTATCTTGGACTACGAGTCTAATCAGGAAGACCCATTTATTTTGGGGCGTCCATTTTTAGCCACGGGTCGAGCGATTATTGATGTATGTTAAGGAAAGATGACGATGAGAGTAGAGGATCAATTGGAGGTATTTAATGTGTATAAATCACTCTGATTGCCAGCCTATGAAGAGCTATCCATGATTTTTGTAGTGGAAAATGATGCTATATCATTGGTTTCCTTATATGAGCCCCATAGATCCTCTTTGAGCGCGTCTTGAATGGGGATGTAGAAGACAGTGAAGATGAGATGATGGGAGAAATTGAGCAAGTATTTGACATGTCTTGCAGTTATGTCCATGGGTTTGGGAGATTTGAGGAGTTGGGCAGGCTTGTCACTCTGACCCCTCCTAAGACATCCATTGAAGAAGCTCCAAAGCTAGAAATAAAGCCTCTTCCAGCGCATCTGCGCTATGCTTATTTGGGAAACTCTGAGACATTGCGAGTGATTATCTCATCCAACTTGACTAATGTACAAGAAGAAAAATTTCTCAGAGTACTTTGCAAACATAAAAAGGCTATAGGGTAGACTATTGCTGACATCAAGGGAATCAGTCCATCGTTTTGCATGCATAAATCTTTCTGGAAGATGGATACCGCCCCAATGTTGAGCAGCAAAGGAGATTAAATCCCATCATGAAAGAAGTCGTGAAGAAGGAAGTAATTAAGTGGCTTGATGCAGGTATCATCTTTCCTTTCTCTGACAGCAACTGGGTAAGCCTAGTACAATGTGCCTAAAAATGGAGGAATGACTGTGGTTGAGAATGAGAAAAATGAGCTAATTCCTACTCGCACTGTGACGGGTGGAGAGTTTGCACTGATTACAGATGGCTCAACAAACAACCCGCAAGGACCACTTCCCACTTCCATTCATTGACCAAATGCTAGACAGATTGGCCGGGCATGAATATTATTGCTTCCTTGACGGTTATTTGGGATACAACCAAATTGTCATATGCCCAGAGGATCAAAAGAAAACCACTTCTACTTGTCCTTGTGGCACTTTCGCCTTCAAACGAATGTCGTTTGGTCTATGTAATGCACTAGCCACTTTCCAGAGGTGCATGATGGCTATTTTCACCGATATGGTGAAAAAATTTGTGGAAGTTTTTATGGATGATTTTTCAGTATTTTGGGTATTCTTGTGATGACTGTTTGAAGAATTTGAGAAAGGTGTTAGCCCGTACAGAAGAAACAAATCTAGTGTTGAATTGGGAAAGTGCCATTTTATGGGACAGGAAGGCATCGTGTTAGGCCACAGAGTGTCTAGGAGCGGCATTGAAGTTGATAAGGCAAAGGTGGAGGTGGTTGAAAAATTACCTCCACCCATTTCTGTGAAGGGTGTTCGGAGTTTCTTTGGACACGTGGGGCTCTGTCGGCGCATTATTAAGGATTTTTCTAAAATTGCTATTCCTTTATGCAAGTTGCTTTAAAAGGATGTAACTTTCAATTTTGATGACGCCTGCTTAAGGCATTTGAAGAGCTCAAAAAGAAGTTGGTGGCTGCTCCCATTATTACAGCATCGAATTGGTCCTTACCATTTGAACTTATGTGTAATGCAAGTAACCATACTATTGGGCCGTGCTAGGCCAGAGGAAGCACAAGATGTTTTATTCCATCTACTATGTGAGTAAGACTCTTGATGATGCATAACTAAATTACACCACCACTGAAAAAAGGAGTTGTTGGCCGTTGTGTGGGTCTTTGAGAAATTGTGGGCATACTTGGTGGGAACAAAAGTCATAGTCCATACTGATCATGCAGCAATCAAGTATCTATTTATAAAAAAAGAATCCAATACTACATTGGTGCGCTAGGTTTTGTTGTTGCAAGAATTTAATGTAGAAATACGAGATCGAAAAGGCACAGAGAACCAAGTAGCTGACCATCTATCAAGGCTGAAAATCACGATCACGTGGAGGAGGGTGGCCAAACTAAAGAAGCTTTTTCCTGATAAGCAACTTTTTGCTATCACCCAAGACCCTCCCCCATGGTACGTGGACTATGTGAACTATCTTGTGAGTGGGGTACTTCCTCCTGAAATTGAATTGAAGCTAGAAAGAGGTTTCTACATGATGTGAACTTCTACTACTGGGATGAGCCATACTTATACAAGCAATGTGCTGATCAGTTGATGAGGAGATGCATTCCAAAAAATGAGGTGGAATTAGTGTTGTATTATTGTCATGCATCACCCTATAGAGGCCATCATGGAGGCGTTAGAACAGCTGCAAAGGTATTACATTCCGGTTTCTTTTGGTCAACATTATTCAAGAGTGCCCATGCATTTGTTAAGAAGTGTGACTAGTGTCAAAGAACAGGAACAATCACAAAAAGGCATGAGATTCCTTTGAATAACATCCTGGAGGTCGAGATTTTTTATATGTGGGGGATAGATTTTATGGGGCCATTCCCATTGTCCAGAGGAAACAAATACATCTTGCTAGCAGTTGACTACGTGTCAAAATGGGTTGAGGCGATCGCATTGCCAACAAATGATGCCATAGTGGTAGCTGCTTTTGTGAAAAAGAACATATTTTAGAGGTTTGGGACTCCACGTTCCTTAATTAGTGATGATGGAACACATTTTTTGGAATCGATTGTTGAATAACCTTCTAACTAAATATGGAGTCCGCCATAGAGTTGCCACGTCATATCATCCTCAAACAAGTGGACAGGCTGAGGTATCTAATAGAGAAATAAAGCAAATCTTAGAGAAGATGGTGAGTGTGAATAGGAGGATTGGGCTGCAAAGTTAGATGATGCTTTGTGGGCATATAGACCTGCATACAAAACGCCAATTGGAGCGTCGCCGTATAAGCTTGTTTATGAGAAGGCATGTCACTTGCCTGTTGAACTTGAACACAAAGCATATTGGGCCATCAAAAATTTGAATATGGACCTTGAAGTCACGGGTGAGAAGAGACTCTTGCAGTTGAATGAGTGAGATTAGTTCAGGCTGCACTCTTATGAAAATGCTAAGCTGTATAAAGAGAAAACGAAAAGATGGCATGATAAGCATATCAAGCCATGTCACTTCGAACCAGGACAATAGGTATTATTGTTCAATTCTAGGCTTAAGCTATTTCCTGGTAAGTTAAAATCGAGATGGTCAGGCCCATTTGAGGTAGTGAGAGTCACTCTTTATGGTGCAATTGAGCTACGCGCTTTAAATGGTGAAAGAAAATTCTTAGTGAATTGACATAGAGTCAAGCACTATTGGGGAGGAATAATGGATCGTGAGAAGACCAAAACATAATTTAACATATAACTAAAATAGTCCCCACCCAAAACACCCGTTCTCTCTCTCTCTCTGTCTCTCACGCGCAGCTTCGACCGCGACCCTGCTCTTCCTTCTCTCTCAAAATATCTCAACTCTTATCTTTCTCTCATCCTAAATCCCAGAGGTATGTTCTTCTTCGTCTTCTTCTTCTTCTTCTTCTTCTTCTTTTAATAGGTAGATGCTAATGAACATCCCATCTCCCCAAGCACCCTAATCCCCAAAATTTTGCATCTAAATTGTTTCTTAAGAATTGTTCTATGATGGGTGGTCCGATTATAGGACGAAATTTTTTATGGTTATATTGTATATGGAGTAGTAAACTAGAATACGCTCTACTTTGTTGAAATTTGGGAGGGCCACCATGTTCCACCATTGTTAAACTAAAGTGCACACATTTCATGCCCACAAGGTGTTTATAAAAATGTTTGAATGAATATTTTGTGCACCGGTGAAGTCTGAGTAACCGAGTGTGGTTGTATATGATATTGGGATAAGTGTGGGATGTGTGGGGATGATTTTACATACTTGGGATCTTTGTTTAAGTGCACATATGTCGACCACACCATGTATTCTTTATTATGTATGTTGTAGCACTTTGTAGGATTAGCTAATTTAGTGTAGTCGTTGTGTAAAAAGTAAGTACCATATGCCGCTTGCTTGCTTTGAAGATAATTCACTTCGCCATGATCAATCACTTGTGTGTGTGGCATCATTAGTTCCTTTTAGCTATTGTATGGCATGGGGAAGTCTTGAGTACCCATTGCCTTGTGGTGCAACACTTGTGTGTTTTAGACCACGATTGTGAAGTATTGTACATTGAGCCTTCGGTTTTAAGTGTGGGGCCATTTTTTACTCGCGCGACAACCATCGGTGTATTTCTGGATTAGTTCTCACATTCATGCTTATTTGTGTTGCAAGTTGCTATGGCTCGTGATAATGCAAGTAAAGGCAAGGGCATAGGAAGGTCCTCCACCGCTGCCCCCGTGCCCAAAAAGAGAAAGCAAGGAGAAGGATCCTCGAGGCAAGCTAAGGGGAAACAAGTGGCCGACGGATCACAGCAGACCCCATTGCAACAAAGGCCTTGTTTGAAACTAACCAGTGATGCTGCTATTGCATGGAATAGGGACTTCGTGCCAGCTCGACGGTACGTCTCCGAGATGGGGATTATTGTAAAAGCTTTAAAAAGAAACTTCCCGGATGTACCTGGCCGATTGCGAGCACTGAACATGGACAAACTTATAGAATGCCCCAGGCATGCAAATTAGAGCATGATTTGGAACTATACGCCAACTGGAATGCAAACTTGTTCAGGTCACATGTACGTGGGATCGACGTGCCACTGGATAGGAGGTCCTTACGTGCATTTTTGGGGGTGGAGAACGCTGATCCAAGGAGGCTAAAGAAATTTGTCACAAGCCCAAGCTACACGGCAATACGTTACACTCTTTTTGGCGTTGATTCAAATGCCAAGTGGACAAGAAAGCAAGGTGATATCCATCTTCAGATGTTTCACTTTGATTTCAACAAGACCGCCAAAGTGTGGCAGAATTTTGTGCAAGCCAGACTCATACCAGTTGAACACAACAGTGAATGTACTCAAGCTCGAGTGTGTGTGATATTCTTTTTGATGACTAGGAGACCCATTAATATGGGTGAGCTCATGCTGGGGGAGATGGCCCGCACACGATTTGGGCGGAAGATTAAGGGTTTTTCTTCGGCAACCTGCTCAAGCAATATATTCTTTCCTGGGAGGTGCCGGAGTACCCAAGGTATGATGAGGTGGTAGAGGCGCCTAAAGGGCTGTTGGACATCACATCCTTTTTGGAGTGTACGTCTAAGCTTACTCAGGCTACACGGAACGAACGAACGAGAACTTCAATAGGTATCTTTATAACTCCTTGAATTTAATCATGCGCAGGATGGGTGTATCAGACGAGGAGCGTATGCATTTACGCAATGATTTGTCTAGTTCCTCCAAAGAGATGTTAGGGATTGCACTTGGCAGCCCCGTTCACTCGTCGGGGGACGCAAACACTGTAAAAGGCTCTGACATGGAGGATGAGATTGGTGATGATGTCACGGGGCCCATGGCTTTGGTGCCTCTAGGACCTGATGATGATGTACCTGGAGCTGTGGACAGCAGGCATGCTGAGGAGGAGGCCTCCAACGACAGGGAGTTTTCTTTTTCCCCTACTCTGTTTTACATTTTTATATGCATCAAGGACTATGCATATGCTAAGTGTGGGGTGGAAGAACTACTACTTGTGATGTACTTTGTATAAATTGTATCAATTTGTTTATTTTATTAGTTTTACTTTCTTTTAGTAGTTGTACTTAGTCTAGTTTGTCTCAAAAAAAATACAAAAATGCAAAAAGATAAAAAAAAATCAGAACCTTTTACCGACAATGGATTTGTTAGGCAATTTTCTTGAGGGATAAAGTCCGATTAAAAACACTGAAAGGATTTTTTTTTTAGGATAGTTATATGTAGTATCCCTTATTTTTTCTTTGGGCGCCGGTTATTTTCCAAGGGTGAGATCGAATCGGGTACTTTATTTTCTTTTTAGGAATAGGTTAGGAAGAAATTGAGTTGCTCTGAGATACTTAGTGACATGTTTGGTGCTAGTATATTAGGCTATGACATGCGATCTATCTTCCCATGCATTTGGTTTGAATTGTGATGCTTAAGTAAAATAAATAGCCTATTTTGTAATGCCTCTTCTCAATTGTTCGACTTGTATGCCATATAGTGCATTATTGCTTAAATTTCCCAATTACATGTGCTTGCTTGACTTGAGAGTTGAACAAAACCGTCTTGATTAAGTCATGTACAATGTGTGTGTGAGGAGTTGTAATTCTCTGTGCTATCATGTGTAGTCTAGAACTTGCCCCGTATGTTGATCGAAGAGAAATTATTAAGTTGTGATAATCTAGGAGATGATGTAGGCATTCTTGCTTGAGCATAGATATGCTTGTTACTTGAAGATAAAATTTTCCGTTGCTAGCTCCGTTGAGCATGTAGACCTTTTCTTTGGCACCCACATTACAAGTTGTACCCCTATTTTGTTCTTAATTTGTAGATTGTTGAACCTTTACCTCCTAAGACACTTAGTCGCTAAAAGAAGTAAGGCGGGAGATTGGGGAGTAGCTTTTGAGTGGAACCATAGAAGGGCCCTTTGGTGCACTAAAGTTGAAATCAAACTCACTAGCCGATGAACTTTAATGTGTGGAATGTGTGTAGAAGAGAAAAGAAAAAAAAAAGAGAAAGAGAAAGAAAAATTGCAAGAAAAAAATGATAGTTAGATAATGTAGAAAAACAGGCACACCTCCTAATTTTACTAATTTGTGCTAGTGGGAGTATAGAAGTGCTTAATGAAAAAAGGGGCTATGTTGTATATGGTTTGTGGCAAGTGAATTGTTTGAGAAGAATATATGCTCGAGTTGTCAGTGTAGTGTATTAAAGTGCCTAAGAGGGTTAGTCACTATTTCTAAATGTATCATACCCGTCCCTTAGCCTGCATTACAACCTTAAAGTCCTAATTGATCCTAGATTTGGCTAGCTTAGATTAGTAGAGATGTACACTATGGGCAAGCTTATGGTACGACAATGGAATGCATATGAATTCTTTGTGAGAGTGAGCGAATTTTGTTCATTGTATGATGTCTTTAATTTATATTCAAAAGCATATTTGAATGTGTGGACTATTCTACATTCACTCTTTCGTTTGTTGGTGAGGGCACATGATCTCATAAATGATTGGTAATGTTGTAAACAACTCTTGTTGGGTAAGTGCACGAGTTGAGAGTGCTTAGTGGTCACGAGTCAGTTTTGAGGTTGGGTGGTTAAAGATAGGTTGTTTGAATTAATTGAATTGAATTGTTATACTTGGGCATGTTTAAAACGAGAAGAATGTGAATTTTGTATGTTCAGGATTGATTGCTGGTATCGATCATGGTCGAGGGTAGAGTGTATGGTTAAAAAATTGAAGTGATCCTCCATAATTGAGATTTGTACGTAGTTGGGATAGATTTGATAGTCCCAATGCTTGAGCGCGAGCAAGAGTCTAAGTGTAGGGTGTTGATATTTAGCTTAAAGTATATATCTTTATATGTATATCGCCTCATATTTTACTCGTGTTTCGTGAATTTTGAATATAAAATGTATTTGATTTATATTAATTCGGGGTGTTTTTATGTGTAAGAATCAACCGGAAATAATTGGAGGCGAAAGGTGCGAGATTAGAGCCAAAACGGAGGAAAATTGAAAAATTGGGAATTTCAGCGCCATAAGCAGCGCTCCATGCCACCCATGGCGCCCTTGGCAGAGACTTCAACAAGCCAGCGCAAGGGCTAGCGCCCCACGCTGCACTGGATGCTGGTGACGGAAAAGTTATCCAAGTTTGCCGGGATAAGGTTATTTCGGCCCTAGACCTACCCAACGTGTATAAAAGCAAGACTAAGCTTATTTTTGGAGGGGAGACGCCACTTTGAAGAAAGAATACGCACGAGGAACATCCGGGAGCAAGGAGATCTCTGTTTTCTTCATCTTTTCTTAGTATTTTCAATTATCAACACTTATGAAATTGTTTGCTATTATCATGAATGCCTAAAACCCATAGTTCTGGGGTTGTGATTTTGCTATGAATATTGTTGTTTAACGTTGAATTAAACTTGATTATAATTCATCAATATATGGTTGTTTCTTTAATTCTGTGATTAATTGCTTAATTGTTTGACCAGTAGTTAGGTTCTATTTACTATCTATGTTATGCTTGGGAAAGCCATGTTTAGATTAGAGAAGAATTGAAGAGAACACGATCTTAACTCTGAGGGGGAGCGGATTTGTGGTTAGGATAGAAATATACCTAGTCACCATGCTTAATTAAATATCGTAATCTTAATGCGTTCTTAATAGATTGATTTCATAAGAATATAAGCGTTAATCTATTTTGAGTAGGTGAGTAGTACTTCGGGAGAAGGCTATGAGAGTAATTATTTGATTAATTAGCAACCATGAGTGAATTGTATGAAAGGGAGAGTTAAGTAGAAATAATAGGATTGGTGAATCGATCACAACCCTGGAATATTTGTCTCTACTGAATACACAACAACCATTTTGCTGCTTGATAATTTAGTTACTAGTTATAATTATTGTTTAATATTATCACACCTTTGAACTCGAATTGGCTCGACTGAATACCAATCTTAGTGAATTTAGTGGGTAGTTAATACAAGTCTCTATGGGTTGGACACTCGACTTATCATTTTATTACTTGTACGACCACGTATACTTGCATGTGTGTTAGGCAGCAACAATGATCTCTAAAGGTCTGGCCTCTACATATCAACAACGCCGAAATTGGAAGCACCTGGATCTGCACACGAGGTGCAGGGTGTGGCGTGAGTACAACCAACTCAATAAGTAACAAATCTAACCTTTGGACTGAAAGTAGTGACAAGTCCAAATATGACGGTCCACTTTCAACATTTAATAGTATGGAAAGTTACAGAAAATATAACAATGATATCTCACATATTTATATTCTACAAGTGTAGGTACAAGAATTTAGATATGCTTTCAACAAGAACTTAGACGTGCTTTCAGATTTCACAACAAAGCTTAACACATAACAGGGCAGATCCAGCCCTAATGCTTAAACATTGCAGATCCCACCCAAATGTCATAACTTCTACCATTGCCCCTACTGTGGGTGTGCAGACTCCAGAGGGGCCGATCCAGCCCAAGCGCTATAATAAGCCAAATCCTGGCATCAATCAATAAAGCATGTTGCGACATGCAGCCCGATCCCATAAACATCGCTCACAATAGGCCCGCAGCCCCACCCAGTCAATAACCTCTCTAGTCTATCGGGCTCACCAGAATCATGATAATCAGCCCACAAATGATGATATGATATAACATGTAAAGACAACAGAGACAGAGGCATAATATGCAAGTAATAACTGGACTGAGTACTAATTGATAGATTAAGCAATTAGTTCTACAGCAAGGAACAACCATTGTGGGTCCCAGTAGTACCATCATATAGCCTAAGCAGGTTTCTAACATGACTGATAGCTCAATAGACCTAGCGCATGGTGAAAATATAAGTAACAGCAAGATTTAACAACTATTCGGCTTCATGGAATCGACCAAGTCACAATTCTTACGGTGCACGCCTACATGCATGTGACTTAGCACATGTGTCACCTTAACACCAATCACATAATACGAAATTCGGGTTTCACACCCTCAGAACCAAGCTTAAAAGTGTTACTTACCTCAAACCGTGCAAATCTCTACTCCAACACGCCCTTTCCTCGCGAATCGACCTCCAAATACCTCGAATCTAGCCACAAACAGTTCGATACAATCAACATGAGCTAAAGGAATAAATTCCATATGAAATTAAGCTTTTAATTAAAAGTCAAAAAGTTCACTCAAAAGTCGGCCCCCGGGCCCACGTCTCGGAATCCAATAAAAGTCACAAAATCCGAAAGCCCATTCAACCACGAGTCCAACCATACCAAATTTACCAAAATCCAACACCAAATCGACACCCAAATCCCCAATTTAAACTCTCCAAATCCTTAGCCTCAAACCCCCAAATTACACCTCCAAACCACACAATCTAGATGGGAAATTCAATGGCGAACAAAATTATTGAATAAATTTAACCACAAGTGACTTACCTCAAGAAACCCCTCGAAAATCCTCTCAAAAATCGCCTTAGACCGAGTTTGCAAAGTCTAAAATGAGAGAAATCACGAAACTCTTCGGATTTAGACACTGCCCAGGCATTTCCGTACCTACGGCCCTTTTCTTCGCTTCTGCAATACCGATTCTGCGGTCAATTTTCCGCACCTGCGAAACTCACTTCTCCACTCCTTCGCTTCTACAGCCCCAGATTCCGCACCTGCGGACTCGTTCTTGTGCAAAATCCTTCTCTTCTACGAAGACAACTCCCCTTCTAATTTTTTGCTTCTGCAATCTCCACTTCGAATTTGTGACCTCGCAGGTGCGGACAAAACCATCTCACCTGCGAGCACTAGCCGGCCTTGTTCCAGGCCGGTTCTGCGGGGCTATTCACGCACATGCGGCCTCGCACCTGCGATCGAAACCTTTGCAGGTGCGATCACACCAATAGGAAAATTTCCAGAATTGCTTCAAGTCCAAATTTTGATCTGTTAACCATCCGAAATCCACCCGAGGCACACCCGGAGCTCAACCAGTTATACCAACAGGTCCTAAAATATGATACAAACTTAATCGAGCCCTCAAATCACATTAAACAACATCAAAAACACAAATCACACCCCAATTCAAGCCTAATAAAACTAAGGAAATTTCAACTTCTAGAAACGATGCCAAAACTTATAAAATCACGTCCGATTGACCTTAAAGTTTGCACACAAGTCAAAAATGACACCACGGACCTGCTACAACTCCTGGAACCCCGATTCGAGCCCAGTATCCACAAAGTCCACTCTCGGTCAAACTTCCAAATTTCTAATTTTCGCCATTTCAAGCCTAATTCCACTATGGACCTCCAAATCACAATCCGGACATGCTCCTATGTCCAAAATACCCAACGGAGCTAAAGGAACCATCAAAAATCCATTCCGTAGTCGTCTACACATAAGTCCACATCTGGTGACCCTTTTCAAGGTAAGCTTTCGACCTTGAGACTAAGTGTCTCAATTCATTATGAAACCTCTCCGGACCCGAACCAACTACCCCGACAAGTCACATAGCAAAATTTAAGTAGGGAATGAACAATAAATGGGGGAACGAGGCCACAACTCTCAAAATGACCGGCCGGATCGTTACAAGGATGACCTCGAACTGCCTGAGTCCCACCCTGAGCTAACTGAATGGCTGGTGAGGTAACTGATGCAGAAGTCATAGCTTGACCTCTCTGATGCACGGGACCTCCAATAAAATGGGGCCAAAACCTCCTTACATGCCCCAACTCCCGAAACTCGTAGCAACCTCGATCTAGGGATGACTGCGCGGCCTGAACCGGACCTCGAGAACTAGAATAACCATTGGAAGAACCCAATACTGATGAACCCTGACTGATGGAGCACAATACGAGCTCTGAGCTGGGATGCATTGAAAGATGACTGAACCAGATGAGTGTTGTATGTACAGTGGCTAGCACCATGAGGACCCTGACGAGCCATCTGAGCGAGCCTATAAGGATGACCTCTGTTATGATGTGACTGAACTTCAATGAGGTACCACTGAACCCACCTAAACCACGGGGCCTCTGACCTCCCGCCCCTCGCGCTCAAGCCTGCGAACCTGCTCCAAGCGCCTAGCAATCTCGACCACCTGGTCAAACCTAGCATCTGTCTCGGCCTCTCGAGCCAAACTATACATAGGCCATAGTTGATCCCATCAATGAACCTCTTGATCCTCTCTCTCAATAGGAACCAACCATACTGCATGACGAGCCAAGTCTGTGGATCTCATCCAATACTGAGTCACAGCCATACCCTCCTGGCATAGCTACTCAAACTGCCTACGGAACTATTCTCTACGAGTAAGTGGGACAAACGTCTCTAAGAACAAAACCGAGAACTCATGCCACATAAGTGGTGCTGCGCCAGCTGGCCTGCTCAACTCATAAGCCTGCCACCATCTATAAGCTGCCACCATCAGCTGAAATGTAGTAAATGCAACCAAACTCCTGTCCAAAAGACCCACTATGTGAAGAATCCGCTGACACCTATCTAGAAAATCCTGAGTATCCTCTGACTCTGCTCCACTAAACTCTGGAGGCTTAAGCCTCCAAAATCTCTCCAATCTCTTTTACTCCTTGTCACTCATAGGTGGACCAACCTCGGCCCGAGCAGCAGCAACCGGATGAACCGGTTACACCCTCGGTGTATGATAGTCCTGAGTTAACTACTCTAGAGTACGGGCAGCGGGAGTTTGGGCACCTCCCCCACCCTGTGAGGTGGCTGGTGCAGCTGGAATCGAAACCGCCTGAGCCAGGCTGGTGCACACAGTCAAAATCTGGGCGAAGGCCTCCTAAAGGCCAGGAATAATGATAGGCAGTGCTGGTGCCTAAGCTGGTCCCACCGGCTCAACAATATCTGGTACCTGCTCCTCAGTTAGAGCAACTGGTGGCTCCACAAGTGCTGCTCAGTACGGCCCTACCTCAGCCTCTACCTCATTCCTGGCCTCTCGCGGCGCTAACTGGTGGTACTGGTGGTCGCCCGCCTGATTCGGTTGCACGTGTCCTCACCATCTGTAAGAGAATAAAAGAATCAAGTTTCAAACTTCGAAAATAACAAAGCTGCACGACAAGAATGCAAGAAAGTGGAGTTTCCTAACAGTTCGGTAACCTCTCAAAGATAAGTACAGACGCCTCCATATCGATCTGCAACACTCACCTAAACTTGCTCATGACTTGTGAGACCTAAGAAACCTAGCGCTCTGATACCTACTTGTTACGATCCAACTTCCACCAAATCCGCGACGGTGCCAAACACCACTTGCTAGGTAAGCCAACAGTCACATAATAACTATGAATTTGAACAAACATGATTTCATGATCTCAACAGCGGAAATATCATACATATCTAATAAAAACAATAATATACTGCTACAACTATCCTAATGGTCTAGTGTCAACGAGTACATGAATACTACTGAGTATCAAAATACAAACTAAATCCCCAATATAACTGTTTGGACTATAGAACAGTAATAAGGGAAATAAAGGAAGAGTCGAGGTCTGCGGACGACATAGCAGCTACCTCAAAGTCTCTCAAATACTGGTACCACTCGGCTCTAGCAATCACCATGTCCAGATGTACCTGGATCTGCACACGAAGTGCAGAGTGTAGTATGAGTACAATCGACCCCGTGTACTCAATAAGTAACATAACCAACCTTGGATTGAAAGAAGTGAAGAGCTCAAAGAAGACAATCATAAACCAATAGTAATGACAATACAGATATCTTATGACAGTAACAATAAGTAACTCAAAGGAATTATGATAATCAGCTCGTTCATATTACAGAAATTTAAACATGCTTTCAAATATAACAATTTAAGCCCAAGACTGATAAGAATATTTCATTTACTAGCTAGTATCAGGAATGATACATCTCTATGCCTACATGTCAAATATGCATGTCAAGTGAATGATTTCACGATGGTATCCCCAAGTGCTCTCACTTTCAACAAACTCAAATTGTCTGTCTCAGATGCCCATTTCATCACACACACAATCACTCAGCACGGTACGGGTGCCTGGCATCAATGCCCCTCACCAAAGCACGTGTATGGATACCATTGTGCATGCGCTCACTGTTGTTATTTCAGACTCCGGAGGGGCGAATCCTGCCCAAGCGCTAATCAAAACACAATATGGCTTGCTGCAGCGTGCATCCCGATCCAAATAATAATAAAGCCAATATGGCCTGCTGCGACGTGTAGTCCGATCCAAATAACACTCTTAACACGGCTCTAAGGCCTACCACAGTCATCAACCTCTCAAGTCTCAAGGGCTCACAATCTCATATCAATCAGCACAATAGCACCACATATGGAAAAACAATAACAAAATGCGATGTTGCAATGAATATGAACAAAGACTAAGATATGATATGCAAATAAAGAACCATGACTGAGTGTGTAATTATTGTTAAGTCAGATAACCTAAAATAACAGAAATAGCCTTATTAAGTCTCAACTAAATAACCACATATCCAAAACATGATTTCTAACATGAATCATAGCTCAATTAATCTAACAAGTAGGGAAAATATGGATAAAAAAGGTATGATAGCGACATAGTCCAAAAGTCGACTCGAATCACGATTACTCCGATGCACGCCCACACGCATGTCACCTAGCATGTGCCTCACCCCAATACATTACATATAACATGGTTCCCATGGATAATTACCCTCAAATTCAAGTGTAGAAATATTGCTTACCTCAAAATACGCAAATCAATACTCCAAAAAGCCCTTCCCGCATGAATCAGCCTCCGAACGACTCGAATCTAGTCACAAACAACTTAAAATCATCAAATAATACCGTAGGAAACATCTTCAAACAATAAAGCTTCGATCTTTATCAAAATCAAAATGTCAACCCCCGGCCCACACCTCGAAACCCGATCAAACTCATAAACTATGAACACCCTTCAATTATGGGTTCAACCATAACAATTTCATCTAATTTCAACCTTCAAATCCTCAATTTTCACTTTAGGAAGTTTTTATTAAAATCCCCTATTTCTTCACTTTAATTCACCAATTAAATGCTGAAAACAAAGATGGAATCATGAAATAATAACAAATCTGAGTCAATGACACTTATCCTGATCCAAATCGTGAAAATACCCTCCAAAATCATCTAAAACTGAGTTCTCTAACCCAAAATGTGATATAAACTCAAACCCTCGAAATAGAGTTTTAAAACAATCTGTCCAGCCATTATCCTTCGCGATCGTGAAGAGCAAATTTCTCCAACTACCAAAACCTTCTACACGAACACGATGACCCTATCATGAATGCGATGACCAAACGACCCATGCCTACGCGAACGCGAAACAACTCTCGCAAATGCGATGCACAAACATGTGCCATCCTCTGCCAGACCCTCCTTCTACGCGAACACGGCTCCCTACTCACGATCGCGATGCATAGTTTCTCTAAAGCTTCGTGAACGCGTCACTCTCACAGCAAACGCGAAGAAAAAAACCACATGCCACAAAAGTAACACTTCGCGATCACGTCTTCCCTTTCACGATCACGAAGAAGGAAACCAAAACCCCAGCAGCAGCAATCCAAAAATGATGAAAATAGCCCAAAACCTATCTGAATCACACCCGAGGCCCCTAGGACCCCATACAAACATACCAACAAGTCCTAAAACACAACACGAACCTACTTGAACCTCAAATCATATCAAATCATACCAAAATCACAAATTGCACCCCAATTCAAGCCTATTGAACTTTCAACTTCCAAAACTCATGCCAAACTATATCAAATCAACTCCGAATGACCTCAAATTTTGCATGCAACTCTCAAGTGACACAACGGGCCTATTTCAAATTTCGGAACCAAAATCCGTGCTCAATATTACCAAAGTCAACTCTCGGTCAAACCTATCAACCTTCCAGACCTTCAACTTTTCAACTTTCACCAAAAAGCATCAAATCAACCTACTGACCTCTAAATAAATATTCGGACATACACCTAAGTCCAAAATTATCATACGAAGCTATTGAAATCATCAAAACACCATTCCAAAGTCATCCACACAAAAGTCAAACTCCGGTCAACTATTTCAACTTAAGCTATCATCATCTACATCCAGAAAGTCGTATATTTCGGAAGAAGCTTGTACAGTTTGGGAAGGGGTTTTGAGTGATCATAAGAAGAATCTACTTCAATCGATATACCCTTAGGACGGCCATACATAACATAGAAATCACACTTGGAAAGGGTGGACTTTCAAACCATGGGATTAAGTGTCCCAATTCACTCTGAAACCATCCCGGAACCATTCCAACCATCCCGGCAAGTCACATAATCACAAATGAACATAGAAGAGGCAATAAATAAGGAAATGGGGCTACAATACACAAAACGACCGGCCGGGTCGTTACACCAGCACGCCTGCACACCAACAGTTTCAGCCAAGTTCAACTATGCTCCTGGTGGTCTAAAACACATCTAAGCCACTCGAGACACCGTCCAAATGTACCAGCAAGTCCATAAACATAATATGGACCTACTCGAACTCTCGGAACATATAAAGTAACACTGGAATCGAGCATGACGAACCATACTTAGACAACTCGGAATGACGCCAAATTTTACGCACACGTCATAAATCACAATATGAACCTATTTCAAGACTCGGAATCCCAAACGGACATCAATAATACCAAAGTCCACTTCAAATCAAACTTAGGAAATTCTAAAATCTTCAAAATGCCAACTTTCAACAATAAGCGCTGAAACGCTCCCGATCCACCCGAAACTCGATCCGAACAAACACCCAAGTTAAAAATCATCATACAAATTTATTGGAACCTTCAAATCCCGATTCCGATGTCGTTTGCTCAAAGTGTTGACTCAAGTCAAACTTAACCACCTTAGGCCACTATTATGGAACTACGTATTCCGAATTCAACCCAAACCTTTCTAAAACCAAACCAAACATCCCTGCAACTCATAAAACAGTAAAAGCAATTTCCAAATTAATAACTTATAAAATTCTTAGATATATGTATTCTTTCTTCCAGAATCTATATATTCTAGATATAAATTCTTTTTTCTCCTTTCTTTTCGTTTTCCGCAAGAATGTCTAATTAATTTGATTCTTTATACATCCCTTATCTAAAGTCCCTAATTTAAGACCTTTAATTAGTTAAGAAACAGATGAAGACTAAGGGTCAGGATAGTCATGGTTAATTAAGGATAGTAGGCAACTGATGAGTTTTTTTTTTAAAAACATTTCTTTTTTGGGGGGGGGAAGGGGGAGGGGGGGCTGAAAAGTCTCAAATTAATTTGGTTATTTTCACCTTTTCTTACATAAAGATCACTATTTAAAGTCACCTACGAAGGGCCACTAAATTTGCAAATTAATTTGGTTATTTTCACCTTTTCTTACATAAAGATCACTATTTAAAGTCACCTACGAAGGGCCACTGAATTTGCAAATCTCATTTGATCTTTTTGTATGGAAGAAACACGAAGACTACAGGATGCTGGGAGTATCCAATTCACCAATTCTCTTTTGGCAATTTGCTCGCACCCACCATCATCAGAAATTGCTTCTTGATGATTCAGTTAGTTGTGCGTCTTTTTTCTTTTGATGCCGCTAATGTATCGAGAATACTTTTTGCTGCTTAATTTAGGAAGAATTAGCTACAAAGGGGTGCTCCTTCCTTTGCGCAAAACTTGAAAAAACTAAACTTTGTGGTGCTTTTTGTTAAACTCCATATCAGTAGTACTATTATTAGTATCTTTATTATCAAAAACAGTGTTGCTTTTTTTACGTCGACAATGGTGCTTAATTGAGGGGAGTGTACTCCTATTGCTATTATATATAAAATGTACTGTATATATTTACAAATATTGAATATTATTTGTGGTGAATAATTCATTCATTCATTAGATGTCAAATATATAGAACTATTACAAGAGATAAGTATGGAAATATAACATATATGGAAGAACTCTAAATAAGGTAAGTATCTATTCTATAAAAATATAACATATATGGAAGAACTCTAAATAAGGTAAACATATATTCTATACACCCCCTCAAGCTGGACTGCGGGAGGTAAGTCCAAGCTTGGAACGCAGAAGCAAAAACGGAGCACGGGAGAGCGGTTTTGTCAAAGCATCAGCCAACTGATCAACTGCAGAAACGTGAGTCACACGTAAAATACCACGCTGAACCTGTTCACGAATGAAGTGAAAATCTAGTGCAATATGCTTCATCCGAGAGTGAAAAACAGGATTAGAGCACAAGTACGTAGCACCCACGTTATCATAGTATATAACATGACAGGACAGTAGAAACACCCGAAGCTCAGTCAACAAAGAACACACCCAGCAGAGCTCTGCAGCAGTGGAGGCAACAGATCTGTACTCAGTCTCAGTGGCAGAGCGGGCAACAGTGCGCTGCTTCCGAGAGACCCAAGAGATGGGGGAGCCACCAAAATAAACTACATATGCACTCGTGGAGGTATAATCATCCTTGTTGCCAGCCCAGTCAGAATCAGAGAATGCATACAAGGACGGCTGAGACACCCGAAGAAGAAGTAAACCAAGGTCAATAGTACCACAAAGATAACGAAGCAGGCGTTTCGCCGTGGCCCAGTGAGCAGTAGTCGGTTTATGCATGAACTGAGATAGTTTTCACGGCATAAGCGATGTCAAGACGAGTGAGGGCCAAATACTGCAGACTGCCTACAACAGTCCTATTCTCAGTCGGGTTGTCCAGAGCTGTGCCATCTAGTAGAGATAAAGGCTGATCAGTGGCAAGCGGAGTAAGTACCGGCTTGGAATCAGCCATATGAGTTCGATGTAGAAGATCAAGAATGTACTTCTGCTGTGATAATAGAAGACCATCACGATGTGGTAGAACCTCAACTCCAAGGAAATATGACAGAGTACCCAGATCCTTGATAGAGAATCGACTTGCCAACTCAGTCAAAAATCGATCAACTGTACCCGAATCAGACCCAGTAACCACTATATCATCAACATAAACCATCACAAACACAGAGACACCAACCCGGTCAAAGATAAACAACGAGGTATCCGCCCTGGAATTGCGAAATCCCTGTGCTAACAAAAACTGTCTCAACTCAGAATACCAAGCTCGGGGTGCTTGCTTAAGGCCATAGATAGCCTTGTGCAGCTTACACACATAGTTCGGACGATCAGAGTCAACAAATCCCTGTGGCTGAGCCATGTACACATCCTCATAAAGACGACCCTATAGAAATGCATTATTAACATCCAGCTGCCGGAGGGGCCAACCCCGAGAAACTGCCAAGGTAAGAACCAAGCGAATGGTGGCCGGCTTGACAACCGGACTAAAAGTCTCCTGATAGTCAATGCCAGGGCGCTGATGAAAGCCCTTGGCAACTAACTGAGCCTTATACCGATCAACACTGCCATCAGAAAGGTACTTAGTGCGGTAAACCAACTTACAACCGACTAAGTTCTGAATACCATCAGGGGGGACCAACTCCCATGTACCATTGCGCACAAGCGCCTCAAACTCCTCAGACATGGCAGCCCGCCATTTGGGATCCTTCAAGGCTTGAGTGGCTGTGGAA